>CAUYPK010161932.1:0-15266 GCA_963574355.1 Loris lydekkerianus
TCGAGGCCACTTCATCATTTTCTGAAACTCCTATTGTTCGTATATTAGTCTTCTTTGAATTATCCCAGAGCTGTCTGAGAGAATGATCTGTTTTTGCTCTCCATTTCTCTTCTTCTTTGAGGGTTTGGGAGCATTCAAAGGCTTTATCTTCAATGTCAGAAATCCTTTCTTCTGCTTGCTCCATTCTGTTGCTGAGGGATTCTACTGTATTTTTCATGTCTTTGAGGGCTGCAAATTCTTGCTTCACTGTGTTTAAGTCTTCGGTGGTTTTGTCTTTAAATTCATTAAATTCTTTAGACAACTTTTGAATTTCTCCTCAGATTCCTAATTCCATTTTATTGATCTTGTCTGCAATCCAAATTCTGAATTCGATTTCTGACATGTCAGCCAGTTGTTTATGAATGTGATCTTCAATTACCTCCGCCATATCTTTCCTTGGGGGGGTTGATCTATTCTGGTTATTCATGTTACCAGAATTTTTTTGCTGATTTTGCCCCATGGTTATTTTACTCCCTTTGATTTTTCCCCTGGGGCTTTGTTGAGGGGCTGTACAGCATTGTGGCTTGAGAGACTGGGGCCCTGTCTGGTGTGCTGGGGCTAAGTGGATCTGTCTTATTTTTAGTTAGTTTCTGTTTGACCCTAGTAAAGCACTTACTCTGTGTAGAAGTCTCAGTTCTCTGAGTCACCCCGCCCTGGGAGTTTCCATGGTCTGTGAGATGCTTCAGGCAAATCCTTTACTCAGGTGTGGTCTCCTCTGGTTGCCCAGGGAGACAGGGGATGTGGCCTCAGCCGCCTCAGGGAGCTGCTGCTCTGATGTGGGTCTCAGTTCTGCTTTTGTTTCTGCCCAGCTGTCCTGCCACTGCTCAGGCCTCCAGTTCTCAGAGTGAGGGCGGGAGTGCGGGAGCACCAGGATTCCTGAGCGTCAGGCAGTGAGCACACTCAGTTCCACTCAGCTTTCTGTCCGGCCACCCCCCCACTACTCAGGCCTCCAGATCCCATAGTGGGAGGATGGGGGAAGCGTCATGAGCCCGGAGTTGCCGGCAGCGAGTACACTCAGTTCCATTCAGCTTTCTGCCTGGCTGCCCCACTGCCGCTCAGGACTCCAGATCCCAGAGTGGGCGTAGGGGAGGAGCGCCAGGAGCCCAGACTTTCCGGCAGCGAGCACACTCAGTTCTGTTCAGCTTTCTGCCCAGCCACCCTGCCGCTCAGGCCCCTAGATCCCAGAATTAGGGGTGGGGGGAGGAGCACCAGGAGCCCAAAGTTGCTGGCAGCAAGCGCACTCAGTTCCGTTCAGCTTTCTGTCCGGCCACCCTAGCAGCTGCTCAGGCCTCCAGATCCCAGAGTGGGGGGAGGGGGAGAGCTCCAGGAGCCTGGAGTTGCCAGCAGTGAGCAAGCACACTCAGTTCCGTTCAACTTTCTGCCCGGCCACCCCACCAGCCACTCAGGCCTCCAGATCCCAGAGTGGGGGGGGAGCGCCAGGAGCCCGGATCACTGGCAGCGAGCGCCGCTCAGTTTCACCCAGCTTTCTGCCTGGTTATATTGCTGCCCATGAAGGGCTGGGAGTTCAGAGTTGCAGGCAAAGATTATTTACAGTTTTATAGCGTTTTATGCCTGTTGAGAGAATGCCCTGGCACCTAATAGGGGAGGTAGGTTCAGAATTCAGTAGGTTTCTCTCCCATGGAGTGTAGTGGAAGGGCCTTTGATTTCTGCCCATTTGTTTGTGGGGCTCTTAATCGGATCTGATGGGGGAGGGGAGACTCCCTTCTGCTTGGTGATGGGTTTTGTACCTTTAGTTTGCGTCCTTGTGGTCGCAGCTCTCCTCAGCAGGGTTGATGTGCATTCTTCAACTTTCTCTCTTGATGCTGCTCAAATCCATCAGGTTACTTGCTAAATTTTCATCCCTTAACTCTCCTTCAGGACGGGAGCCTCTGTAGTAAGCTGGCTTCAGTCCGCCATCTTGTCTCCCCCCTCCTATCCATTAGATTTAAAGGTTTATCCTCCACCATGATCTTTTTTTTTTGGGGGGGGGATTGACATAAGTCCTGTTTGAATCTTATATATTTGGCTATCCATTAATCTAAAACCATTTATTGAATAGGGATTATTTTTTGTTCAGTGTATACAATGTTCTTCATTGTCAAAGATCAGGTGGAAATATGAAGATGGTTTTATCTCTAGATTCTCTATTCTGATCTATAGGTATATGTCTATATTTCTGTACCAACACCATGCTGTTTTAATCACTACAGCTTTATAATATAGCTTAAACTCTGATAGTGCCCCCAGATTAGTTCTTATTTTATATGATTGTTTTTTCTATTTCTTTTATCCTCTTTTCTTATTCCATTCAAAGCAGAAAAATTTTGTTTTTAAGTTCCACAGAATATGACATTGGTATTTTAATTGGAATCGCATTAAATCTATAAATTATCCTAGGAAGTGTAGACATTTTAATGATAATAATTTTGCCAGTCTGTGAGCATGATATGTTTTTCCATCTATTAACTTGCCCAATTTTTTTTTTTCTCAGTGTTTCATAATTCTCCCTAGGGATATCATTACATCCTTTTAAAGTATATAACAAGGTATTATATTTTCTTAGATGCTGCTGTGAGTGGTATTGTGTCTTTGATTGATTATCAGCTTTGCTATTATTAGCATATATGAAAGCTACTAATGTGTACATTGACTCTGTAGCCTTAGTTGTTGTTGGATTTGTCTTTTAATTCTAGCAGTCTCTTGCTTCAATCTTTGGGATTTTCTGTGTGTAATATTTTATATTCAGAAATGTGAAAGACATTGACCTACCCTGTTCTTATTTGGATGTATTTGATGTCTTTCTCGTGTCTGATTGGTCTTTCAGCACTATGTTGAATAATAGTGGATATAGTGCACAATCCACATCTAAGCAAAAGTAATTTAATATGCTACTGAAACACTCTGCTGTATTTTGAAACTCCCTACATTATTTTTCAATTATTTAAGTACATTCTATCCTTTCTAATTTTGTCTATATCCTTTTCTTAATTTTTTTAATTTCAATTTAATAATTTAAGGGTCATTAAGAGAAACAAGAAGACATCAAATGAGAAACATCTCCTTACAAGCCACTTGCAGTGAGACAAGGAAGAGAGGATTTTAGCCAGCTCTGGCTAGGGTATCCTGTCCAGAAACACCATTCCTTGGCACAGTGAAGAGGCCAAGGAGCCAATGAGGGGGCCAGGAGCTGAGGAAGACCAACACAGAAGGCAATGCTTGCATATGGACAGGGGCTGGCTGGCACTCCAGTGGAAGAATAAAGACAGAAAAGGGATGTCCTGCATATTTTTGTTCTTGAAATGTGCTTCTCACTGAAGTGTCCTTGGGAGCGCTTAAGGGAGCAAGTAAACTCAAACAGCATCTGCAAAGCAAGAAGGAATCATGAGGAAACTTGGATACTAACAAGATGTTGCCATTGTAGAAAGCTGGCCAGGGAGAAAGAATCTGCAGGGTCCTAGTGCATTTCTATCTCTGGCATGTCTGTTGAGGTTGGGATGAGATGAACAGCCTCCAGACCCCTGGGAAAGACATTGTAGCCACAGGACCACTGTTTTGAAGGTGAAAGTGTGCCTCCTAAGAAATATCGAGAGAGATTCAGGATTCCAATCCCATAGGTACAGAATGCTAGTGAATCAACCAAACCCTAATTGAGGGAAAATGAATTAAGAAAAAAGTACTGGGTCTCTTTGGCACTAGATGGTTTCTGGTTCTCATCTTCTACAGCAATACTAGCTTATGTTCTCTGTCTGCTAACACCACAGGGTCATGTGGTGTCCATACAATTTATTGCAGTATGCATGTGTGTATATTATTTTTTATCCTCTTTTCTCATTTTATTACTCACTTGTTGTTATTGTTGTTGCTGCTGCTGTTTGTCTTCTTTATGTAGCTTAGTTGTATTTTTTTTTTAATTTTTGCTTTCTGCAATAGCAAGGGCATCTACATTTCTGCTACAGTTAAGCAGCCCATATTATTATTTCTTTTTCTTTTTATTTCTATCCTTTTTTATCTTTTGGTAGCAATTTTTCTACTTATCTTTTTCACATTAAACAACAGCTAAAGGTGGTGTGGCAATATGGCTCACTGGAAGCAGCCTCTGACAGAAGCTCCTGTCCGCAGGGAAGGATAACATCCAAAAAGTAGCCAATTAGGCTGAAGACTGGGAGCTGAGTGGAGAGAGAAGTGTGATAAGTGCAGGTCACCTCTGCTGAGGCAAGCTGTGACTCCAAGAAAGCAAACTTCAGGTATAAAATTCATCCAAAATGAAAAGTGTCCATCCTCTCCCCCAAGAAAGCTGTGTGTATTTTTTTCCCCCTTTTTCTCTTCATTTGCTCGTGTAGGTTTTCTGAAGGTGAGCAGTGAATTTGGAAGACCTCTTGTCTCACCCCATGTGTGAGAGCTGTAGGAAGTGAAGACTACTTCCCCAGAGGGACCCTGCTGTGACTCTGAACACCCTCTTGCCAGGCAGAAAAATTAAACTAACATTTTCTCTGCAATTCTGAAATTCCAGTCCACCCTTTCACCCTCACCTGATAAACCAGAAGCCTAACCCTTGCAGAGACTGTGGGAGGAGCCTCATGAGCAGCACCTCCGATGCAGTCTGCCAGACCAAGTACTCCACCCTCTGCCTGGCCAGAGATTCCTAGAACCACACAACCTGCACCCTGCCCCCAACCCCCTCCCTGCCTCTGTGCCACATGGGGCTAGAGACTGTTAGAGCTCCGCACCCTATGCCCTGCTTCTGGCATTCTCCCTGCCTCCCTGCTGAGCCCCTGGCCAGCCAGAGACTGCTAGAGCAGTGCGCCTTGTGCCCTGCCCCTGGTGCCTTCCCTGCCTCCATGCCCAGAGGTGCCAGAGACTACTAGAGCAGACTGTCCAGCACCCTGCCCCTGGCACACTCTCTTCCTCCATGCTGCACCCTGCCCAGCTAGAGACTGGTAGCAGTAGGCCCCCACCCACCCTGCCTCCATGCCTTGCCCCCCAGCCAGTATCGTGAGCCAAGCGCTCTCCTTGCTGAAGTCACCATTTGCCAGACACTGCCAGAATTGTGTGCAGCATACTCCACCCTGCTGCTGGATCCATGTGCACCATACTCCCATAACTGCTCCTACAGCTGTAACATCCTGGCTTTGGCAGCAGCAGAGGAGCTGCACAGGGCCACTTTCCACAAACATCCAACAACTATAGAGTGATCACGCCAGGGTCTAATCTTAGAGAGACACCTCCCCAACTCTGTGGACTTCCAGAGCAAGCCATAACTACCTCTATTGGGATACTGGTGTGCAGAGTGGCTGGGGCAAAGGTACAGTGGCTGAGGGAGAAAAACATTTGCTGACTTCATATCCTCAGGATTAGACTGAGTCCAAGTGGAGCACTCGCCAGTAGCTATTGAGCACCAAAGGTAGGCAGGCCTCAGCTCCCCCAGCCGGCTGGTAGCAGTGGACAGTGGCCTGGCGATAGAGACATTGACATTCCTTTGACTCTGACAGGCCTTAAGCCCTGGCACATGTTTATTGGAGGGAGCAGGACCACAGCACTGTGGAGTCACCAGTAACTGGGCGTGAAAAGGGAGAAAAATGAGAGACTCAGTCTCCTGGTCCAACTCTGCTACCAGGTGGGAATTTATGGCTCCATAGACTACCAGAGTGAGCTAAATCTGAGCTGTCAGTAGAACACTGCCACCTAGTTGCTGAAGGCCTTTCAAACTCTCCCACTTGAGAGATCGTACTGACTGGGTCAAATGGTTTGGAACCCATAACCTGAGCCAATCACCCAAAGAACCTCTCAGGTGGTACCCTGGTTGTGTAGTAATGAGAAGGTTTGATTTTCCTCTTCCAGTTGTTGTCCAAGGAGGATGGGGTGTCTTAATTGCTTGTATTTCTTCAAAGCTAAGACTTCACCAGAGTCACTGACCCACCTTGATCAGAAAAGAACCAGCTGAATACAAGACAGCTGAACCACCTAGCCCACCACACAAAGCAGGTTTCCTCAGCCTCAGAGAGTAATATTGTATGGGCCCTTTCCAAAGCTAAAGGGGAAAAAGCTGCAGTCATCAGTCCCAGATCCTTAACAAAGGGCTGGTTAACCACAACTCCAGAAACCTCCAATTCAATTTCACCTTACCTGCCAATCTAGCAAACAGTGAAAAACAATAATGAGATAGAATCAGTGGAAAAACTCTGGCAACATGAAAAGTCAGAGAGATCAACTCCCCCAAGGAATGATAAAGCAGACACAGCACAAGATCCCATTCAAAAACAGAATGGGAGGTATTCAGAATGAGAGATGTCAGAAATCGGAGTTCAGAATTTGGATAACAAATAGGATCAACAGAATGGAGGAAAAGAGAGAATTGTAATTCAAAGCAGTAAATCAAAACATGTCTCAAGAATTCAAAGAATTCAAAGACAAAATCACCAAAGATTTTGACACATTGAAGCAAGTATTTTTAGCCCTCAAATATCTGAAAAATACAGTAGAATACCTCAGTAAAAGAATGGAGCAGTCAGAAGAAAGGATCTCTGACATTGAAGACAAAGCTTTAGAACACTCCCAAATGCTCAAAGAGGTAAAAAAGTGGAGAACAAAAATGGATCATTCTCTCAGAAAGCTCTGGGATAATTTGAAGACATCTAATATTCACCTTATAGGAATATGTGAAGGTGATGAGGTTGTTGTGAAGGATACAGATGTTTTATTTCATAAAATAATTAAATATATTTTTCCACATATGCCAAGAGATTCTGAAATTCAGATAGTATACCAGTAAAACTAAACCCAAATAAAATTCTCACAGACACATTATAATTAACTCTGCCAAAGTTAATATGAAGGATAAAATTCTTCAACCTATAAGAAGTAAGAAAACAATAATATACACGGGGAAGAATATTAGAATGACTGCAGATCTCTCTGATGAAACCTTTCAAGCTAGAAGAGGGTGGTCATTGACCTTTAATCTCCTTAAACAAAATAACTTTCAACCCAGGATCCTATACCCAGCTAAACTGAGTTCATCTATGATGGAGAAATTACATACTTTAATGACATTCACATGTTGAAGAAATTTGCCATGACTAAGTGAGCTCTTCAGGATATTCCAGACCTATCCTCCATAATGAACATCACAATCCTCCACCACAAAAGTAAACTCACTAAGAACCTTTTGATCAAGTTCCAACTTTTATAGTGTAGAAAGAATTAAAAATGTCCACTGGATTTTCAAAAAACTCGATACCCAAAACTCTGTCTGGTTTATTATTACTTTCAATAAATTGCCCTCTAAAAAAACACAGGTTTGCTGACTGGATACAAAAACTCAGGCCAGACATCTTCTGCATTCAAGAATCTCACCTTACCTTAAAAAATAAACATAGACTCAGGGTGAAGAAATGGTCATCTATAATTCAGGCAAATGGAAATCATAAAAAAGCAGGTGTTGCAATTTTATTCACAGATACAATAGGCTTTAAACCAATTAATGTAAGGAAAGATAATGATGGTCACTTCTTATTTGTTAAGGGCAATAATCAACATGATGAGATTTCAATTATCAGCATTTATGCACCCAACCAGAATGTGCCTCAGTTTATAACATAAACTCTAACTGAACATGAGCAACTTGATTTCCCTCCACACCATAATTGTCAGAGCCTTTAAAACTCCTTTGGCAGTGCTGGGGGGGGGAAGGAGAGAAAAGAAAAGAAAGAAAAGAAAATAGGTATAGAAGAAACATTTCTTAAACTGATAGAGGCCATCTACAGCAAACCCACAGCCAATATCGTATTGAATGGAGTAAAATTGAAATCACATCCACTCAGATCAGCAACTGGGTAAGGATGCCCACTGTCTCCACTGCTTTTTAACATTGTAATGAAAGTCTTAGCCACCGCAATCAGGCAAGAAAAGACAATCCAGGGGATACAAATAGTACTAGAGGAGATCAAACTGTCACTCTTCGCCAACAATGATTATATATCTGGAAAACTGAAGGGAATCAACTACAAAACTCCCAGAAGTGATCATAAAATATAGTAATGTCTCAGGATACACTTATAAATTAACACTTGTACATCTGTAGCCTTTATGTATACCAATGATAGTATAGGGGAAAATAGAATCAAAAACTCTGTTCCCTTTACAATAGTCCCAAAGAAGATTAAATATCAGGGAGTGTATCTAACTAAGGAGGTGCAATATCTCTATAAAGAGAACCATGAAACTCTGAGAAAAAAAAATTGCCGAAGATGTTAACAAATGGAAAAATATACCATGTTCATGGCTGGGAAGAATGAATCTTGTTAAAATATCTATACTACCTAAAACAATCTACAGATTTAATGTGATTCCTATTAAAGCACCTCTGTCATACAGACTTGAAACAATTAGTACTTCATTTTATATGGAAACAAAAAAACCTTGATAACCCAAGACATTACTCAGAAATGAAAACAAATTGGGAGTAATCATGCTTCCAGACTTCAGACTATACTATAAATCGATAGTGATCTAAACAGCATGGTACCTGCACAACAATATAGAGGTAGATGTATGAAACAGAATTGAAGACCAAGAAGTGAACCCAGGCACTTATCATCATTTGATTTTTGATAATCCTATTTAAAATATAAATTTAGGGAAAGCTTTCTTATTCAATAAATGGTGCCGGGTTAATTGGCTGGTGACCTGTAAATGACTGAAACTGGACCCACACCTTTCTTCTCTAAAAAAAATTGATTCCCACTGGTTAAATGACTTAAACTTAAGACATAAAACTATAAATATTCTTAGAGAGAGTGCAGGGGAAACACTTGAAAAAATTGGCCTGAGAGAATACTTTATGAGGAAGACACCCCAGGCAATTGAAGCAACATCAAAAATACATTACTGATATCTTATGAAATCAAAAACCTTCTGCACTGCTAAGAACACACTAAGTAAAGCAAATAGACAGCCCTCATGATGAGAAAGGATTTTTGCAAATTATAGTTCCAACAAAGGTCTAATGACCGGAATCCACAGAGATTGCAAACTTATTACTAAGAAAAAAACAAGTGATCCCATTTCATTGTGGGCAAGAGACATGAACAGAAACTTCTCTGAAGAAGACAGGTGCATGGCCTACAGATACATGAAAAAAAAATTCTCATCATCTTTAATCATCAGAGAAATGCAAATCAAAACTACTCTGAGATACTATCTAACTCCAGTAAGAGTAGCCCATATCAGAAAATCCCAAAACTACAGATGTTGGCATGGATATGAAGAAAAGGGAACACTTCTGGACTGCTAGTGGGAATGCAAGCTAGTATGTTCCTTTTGGAAGAAAGACCCCGGAGTCTAACTGTAGACCTGCCATTTGATCCTGCAATTCCTCTCCTATGTGTATATCCAAAGGACCAAAAATAATTTGGCAATAAAGATATTTGCACCAGATTGTTCATTGCAGCTTAATTCATAATTGTCAAGTCATGGAAGAAGCTCAAGTGCCCATGGATCCATGAATGGATTAATAAATTGTGGTATATGTATTCCATGGAATACTATGCAGCATTAAAAAAAATTAGGCTTTACCTCTTTTATGTTTACATGGATGGAGCTGGAAAATATTCTTATTCGTAAAGTATCTCAGCAATGAAAAAAAATATCTAATGTACTCAGTACTACTGTGAAACCAATTTATAATCACTCACTCTTGCATATGAAAAATGAAACACAACTTTAGCCTCAGATAAAGGAGGGAAATGGAGGAAGAGGGGAAGGGAGGCAGGTAGATTGATAGAGGGAGGGAATGTAGGTGTATCACACCTATGGAGCACATTGTAACTACAATTGGATCTATCATGTGTAAAACACACATTTCTTAATTCTGTAATTGGGTAAATGAGGTGAAAGCTATGCTAATTATTAGGATGTAAGCACTCCAATTTATGCAAATAATCAACACATCGAATCTCATAATGGCATAAGTGTATTTATGATCTATGTTCAAATGACTTAATAAAAAAGAAATAAAAAAGAAATAAAAAGGAAAATAATGGATAAATAAATGTTTCATTTTAAAGGGATGTCTAACCCCAGGTCATCTCAACACAAACAGCATTTCTAAGACACATTGTAATGAACCTGTTCAAAGTCAAGATAAAAGATAAAATACTGCAAGCAGTCAGGAGTAAGCACTAATTTACCTTCAGGGACATATGCATCAGCATGACAGTGGACTTTTTAACTGAAACATCACAAGTCAGAAGAGAAAGGTTATCTTCCTTTAATGTTCTTAAAGAAAAGCATTCTCAGCAGAGAATTTTGTGTCATGTTAAATCAAGCTTCAAAAATGACAGAGAAAAAAATTTTTTACTTATATGCAAACATGGATAAAATTTGCGATAAGAGAAGTTCTATAGGAGATACTGTAACCTATTCTCCACACTGACCATCACTAAGGACCACCAGAAAAGTAAACACCAAGACTAAAGGAAAAAATCTCGCTTCTGTAATGGTGAAAATGACAAAACAAAGAAAAGGACTTTCAAAGAATAAGATGAATAGAAGTGTTTAATACTTATCAATTATCTCAATACAAATAAATAGCTTTAATTTCACACTGAAGTTGCACAGGCTGGCAGATAGTATTAAGTTCCCAATGCATCAATATGATGTCTCCAGGAAACCTCATATCTAAACCTCATATCTAAATAATGTTTCTAAACTTGAAAGGGACAAAAAAAAAAAAAAAAAAAAAAACTTGGGGTGACGTGTCAGGAAAAAAAAGTTTGAGATAATTGGAAATCAGAAGAATGGAGAGTTCACAATCATATTTTCAGCTAAAGCAACTAAAGTTAAGAAAAACAAATATGGTCACGTCTTACTGGTCAAGGGAAAAATACAACAAGAGGACATTTTGATTCTAAATATTTATGCACCCAGTTTAAATGCTCCCAGATTTATAAAACAGATTTTAATTGATCTGAGGATTATGATGCAGTATAACACCGTAATAGTTGGGGAGTCAATACCCTTCTGACAGAATTGCAGAGATACTAAAACCAGAAACTAAACAAAAATACAAGCAACATAAAGATGACCCTAGAATAATTGGGCTTAATAGACATACACAAAACACACAATATCCCAAAGCCCAGGAGTATACACTCTTCTCATCATCCCATAGGACATATCCTAGGACTCATATCAAACCAGAGCAAAATTGAAAGAATTGAAATTATACCTTGTATCATTTCAGTCAACAAGGCAGTAAAGGTGGAACTCAATTCCATTAAAAATTTTCATTCACAGTTTATTAATCCATTCATGGATCAATGGACATTTGGGCTTTTTCCATGAAGTAGAAATTGTGAATTTGGCTGCAATAAACATTCTGGTGCAAATATCTTTGTTGTAATGTGATTTTTAGTCTTCTGGGTATATACCTAGAAGAGGAATTATAGGATTGAATGGCAGGTCTATTTTTAGATCTCTAAGTGTTCTTCAAACAACTTTCCAAAAAGAATGTATTAATTTGCATTCCTACCAGCAGTGTAGAAGTGTTCCCTTATCTCCACAACAACACTACAAATTACCAAAGGAAGTGGGATACTACAGATGCAGCCCTAAAATGGATATTTATAACATTAGATGCTGACATCCAAAAAACTGAAAGTTAGCACATCAACAACTTAATAAATCATATCAAGGAAATGGAATAGGAAGAGAAATCCAATTGCCAAAAAAAGCAGAAGAAAAAAATAACCAAAATGAAAACAGAAATAAATGAAATGGAGAAGAAAAAAATCATTTGTAAAATTAATGAAATTAAATTTGGTTATTAGAAACAATAAATAAAATTGACATAAACAGGAGGAAATATATATATTGTACAGATCAAAGGCAAATACTGAAAAAAATAAAATACAGAAAAAAATAAAAAAGCTTCCAACAACAACAACAACAACAACAACAACAAAGCCCTTTATTCAAATCAGAATTTTATTGCACCTAGAAAAATGAGCTTGTACCTACAATGTCGAATTTATTCCAAAATATTTCTAAGGAAGTAACCCTCCCAAACACATTCTATGAAACAAACATAATCTTGATTCCAAAACCAGGAAAGGACCCAAACAAAAAGGAGAACTACAGACAAATTTCACGAATGAATATTGTTTCACAAATACTGAATAAAATCTTAGCTAATACATTACAGGCACACATTAAAAAAAAAACTTTCACATTACAATTGAGTAGTCTTTATTCCATGTATGCAAGGCTTGTTTAACATACACATGCTTCTATAAATATGAATATAGAAGCAACATATCAATAGAAGCAAAAGCAAAGACCATATGATCCTCTCAATAGATGAAGAAAAAACATTTGATAAGATTCAGCATCTTTTTCTAACAGAACACTTAAAAATATATGCATAGGTGATACATTTCTTAAGCTGGTTGAAGGTCTACCTATGAAATTTCTATTGGGACCCACAGCTAACATCATACTGAATGGAGTAAAATTGAAAGGCTTTCAACTTAGATTTGGAACAAGGAAAGGATGTCCACTATGACCACTATTATACAACATTGTGCTGGAAGTTCTAGTCAATGCCATCAGGCAACAAAACAATATAAATGACATGCAAATTTGGACAGTGGAGATCAAACTGTCACTGTTTGGTGATGACATAATCTTATACATAGGAATCCCCAGAGACTCAACCACAAAACTCCTGGAAGTGATTAGGATGTACAGTAATGTCCAGGGATATAAAATCAATGTCCACACATCAGTAACCTTTGTATAAGCCAACCACAGCCAAGTTGAGAAGCAAATCCAGGACGCAATTCCTTTCACATTAGCTTTAAAGGATATGAAATACTCAGGAATATACCTAACAAAAAAGGTGAAGGATTATGAAACACTAAGAAGAGAAATAGTGGAAAATATTGACAAATGGAAGAACATGTCATACTCTTGGCTGGGATGAATCAACATTGTTAAAATGTCTATATAACCCAAGAAATCAACATATTCAATGTAATCCCCATTAAAATATCAACATCACACTTTGAATAACTGGAAAAATTAGTACTTTGTTTTGTATGAAACCAGAGCAAAATATAGCTAAGGATATTTTTACTAATAAAATCAAAGCCGGAGGCATCATCCTACCAGATTTTACACTATATTACAAGTCCACAGAAACCAAAGCAGCTTGTTATTGGCTCAAAATTAGAGACATAAACATATGGAACACAAGAGAATACCAAATATGAACCCAGCCTCTTATAGCCATCTGATCTTTGATAAACCAAACACAAGCATGCAGTAGGGAAAAGAAGACCTTCAACAAATGGTGCTGGGAGTACTGAATTTCTATATGTAAAAGACTGAAACTGGACCCACATATTTCACCACTTACAAAAACTGATGAAATATGGATAAAAGATTTCAACATAAGACACAAAATGATAAAAATCTTAAAAGAATATGTGGAGAAAACTCTTGATGCTGTTGTCCTGGGGAAAGATTTTATGACAAAGAATTCAGTGGTCATGACAACAATAAAAATTAACAATTTGGACTTAATTAAACTGAAAAGCTTCTGAACAGCTAATGACATAACTAAAGCAAAAAGACAATCTTCAAAATGAGAAAAGATATTTTCAGGGTATAAATCTCATAAATAGTTGATAATTACAATCTACAGAGAGTTTAAGTTAATCAACAGGTGAAACTTACTAAATGCAGAATACAAATGTCTTCATACAATAACTAAGAAAATGCCATGAAGGCTATGTTAAACAGTTTGATGAAAATATTTCAGATTGTATATGAAAGCATCAAATTGTACCCCTTGACTGCACTAATGTACACAGCTATGATTTAATAATAATAATAAAAAATCAACAAAAAAATGCAAACAATCCCATCTACCACTGGACAAGAGATATGAACAAAACCTTCTCTAATGACCACAGACTCATGGCTAATAAACATTTGAAAAAATGCTCATTGTCCCTAATTGTCAGAGAAATGCAAATCAATACCATTTTCAGATACCATCCAACACAAATGAGAATATCTCACATCATAAAGTCTCAAAGCTGTAGATACCGAGAAGGGAACACTTTTACAGTGTTGGAGAATCTGCAAACTAATACCACCTTTTTGAAAGGAAATATAAAGAATCCTCAAAAAAGTCAACTTAGACCTTACATTTTACCCTGCAATACCATTACTAGGCATTTATTCAGAAGAAAAAATATTTTATAAGTACATTTGCACTATGTTGTATATATATATATATAACTAGGTTGTAGTATGTAATTGCCAAAATGTAGAAACAACCCAAATGCCCACTAATACAGGAAAAGTTTAGTAAGCTGTGTTGTATGTATACTAGGGAACACTATTTGGCCATTAAAAATATTTACTAACCTGGATAGAGTTGGAACACATTATTTTTATTATTTTTTATTTTTTATTTATTTTTTATTAAGTCTCTTGTACATAGATCATAAATACATTTATGCCATTTTCAATGTGTTAATTATCTGTACAAATTGAAGTGCTTACATCATACTAATCAACATAGCATTCACCTCATTTACCCAATTGCAGCATTAGGACATTTGTGTTCTACACATGACAGACCAACTTGTACTTTCAATGTGCTCCATAGGTGTGGTTACCCTATTATCCCATACTATCCCTCCTCCACCTTCATTTACCCTCTCACTCCCTTTCTGTCCTTCATCCTAGGCTAAAGTTGTGTTTCATTTTTTAAAGGCAAGTGTGAGTGATTATAATTTGGTTTCACAGTAGTACTGAGTACATTGGATTTTTTTTTCTGACATACTTTAATAAGAATATTTTCCAGCTCTATCCATGAAAGCATAAAAGAGGTAAAGTCTCAATTTTTTTACTTCAGCATAGCATCCCATGGTATACATATACCACAATTTATTAATCCATTTATGGGTCGATGGGCACTTGGGCATGTTACATGACTTGGCAATTATGAATTGAGCTGCAATGAACAATCTGGTGCAAATATCTTTATTGTCAAATGATGTTTGCTCCTTTGGATATACACCTAGAAGAGGAATTGCAGGATCAAATTACAGGTCTACATTTAGATCCCTGAGTGTTCTCCAAACATCCTTCCAAAAGGAAGGTACTGTCTTAGCTATTCGAGGTTTTTTCTGATTCCATATAAAACGAAGTAT
>CAUYPK010161937.1:0-12271 GCA_963574355.1 Loris lydekkerianus
GAAGTATGGAGAACCCTCAAAGAACTCAAGCTAGACCTCCCATTTGATCCTGCAATCCCATTACTAGGCATCTACCCAGAAGGAAAAAAATCCTTTTATCATAAGGACACTTGTACCAGGCTGATTACTACAGCTCAATTTACAATCGCCAAAATGTGGAACAGCCTAAATGCCTACCAACCCATGAATGGATTAACAAGCTGTGGTATATGTACACTATGGATTACTCTTCAGCCACTAAAAAATGGAGACTTTACAGCATTTGTATTAACCTGGATGGAAGTGGAAGACATCATTCTTAGTAAAGTATCACAAGAATGGAGAAGCATGAATCCTATGTACTCAATTTTGATGAGGACAATTAATGACACGGTGGGGGTGGCTGAAGGGGAGAGCAGAGAGAAAGAAGGAGGGAGGGGGATGGAGTCTTGGTGTTTGCCACACCTTTTGGGGGCAAGACACTATTGTAAGAGACTTTACCTAACAAATGCAATCAATGTAACCTGGTTTCCTGTACCCTCAATGAATCCCCCAAAACAAAGAAAAATAATCCTTTCAAATAAAAACACTTTTGTGCATGCAGAAAAATTACCAAATTAGTCACTCATGCAAAATACTTGAAAACATTATTCATATTGCCAGGCACTGTGGCTCACACCTAGAATCCTAGCACTCTGGGAGGCTGAAGCAGGTGGATTGCTTGAACTCAGGAGTTCAAGACCAGTCTGAGCAATAAAAATAGAAAAACTGGCTGAGTCAACACTTGGGTGCCTGTAGTCCTAGAAACTCAGGAGGCTCACTCAAGCCCAAGAGGTTGAAGCTGCTACGAGCTATGACACCACCACACTAGCAAGGGTGACAAAGTGAGACTCTGTCTCAAAAAAGATATTTTTCTAGAAAATGAACTTATTTATTCATGATTCTAATCATAATATGTGATCATCAGATAACAAACATAATTATAGTATAGAAGTATTTATTTATTCATTCATTTATTTATTTAGAGGCAGAATCTCACTCTTGTCCTGGGTAGAGTGCCATGGCGTCATAGCTCACAGAAACCTCAAACTCTTGGGTTCAGGAGATCCTCTTGCCTTGAGCCTCCCAAATAGCTGGGACTACAGTTGCCTGCCACAACTCTCAGCTAGTTTTTCTAGTTTTAGTAGAGAAGGGATCTAATTCTTGCTCAGACTGGTCTCAAACTCCTGAGTTCAGGCAATCTGCCCACCTCGGAATTCCAGAGTGCTAGGATTACAGGCACGAACCACCACGCCTGGTGATTATTGATTTTCAATTTTTATAATCAACATATAAGCATAGTAAAACAATTGTTTAAGAATAGAACGTAAATGTCATAAACTTTGCCAATGTTAAGAAAGTAACATAAGTAATCAAAATTGAGAGGTGTAAAAGAAAGAAAAGTGGAAGGGAAGATAGAATAATTTCCTTACCTTTCATAGCACTGAGTCATTAGTTATTACAGGCTGTCCCAAAAGTCACCATACATAAGGAACCTGGGAAACTTTAGATAAATGTACCTTTATTTACAAAATATTCATTACAAAATATTTTTAAAATATTCTTTACATGTTGGCCACCTCTTAATAAAATTTTATAATGAATATTTTGTAAATAAAGGTAGATTAGCTGTAATTTCCCAGTTTCCCCATGCCTGGCAACTTCTTGGATACTCTATATTTAAAATTGCAAAATCAAGAAATAAAAACATATATTATATATAAGCTATTAATGGTGATGACAAGAATTAGAGGAACTTAAGAGTGAAGTGTGGGATGGAGTGTGGGAGGATGTCAATACAAGAGTTATTTTTAATCTATATCCTTTCAATTGCTTTTGTGTTTGTATATTTTTTCTATAAATTATTTACTAGTATAGGCTGGGCATGGTGGCTTGCACCTGTAATGCCACCACTCTGGGAGGCCGAGGTGGGTGGATTGCTTGAGTACAGAAGTTTGAAACCAGCCTGAGCAGGAGCAAGACCATTTCTCTACTTAAAATAGAAAACCTAGCAGGACACTGTGGCAGGTGCCTTGTAGTCCCATCTGCTTAAGAGGCTGAAGCAAGAGGATCTCTTGAGTCCAAGAGTTTGAGGTTGCTGTGAGCTATCACGCCTCGGCACTCTACCCACACCTGGGTGACACAGTGAGACTCTGTCTCAATAAATAAATACATATATAAATAAGTAAAATAAAGTTACTAGTATACAAAAATTTAAATTATATATATTCAGTGGAATATTATGTATTTGTTTTAAAAAGTCAAGGTAGAAACATGTGTACTGACATGAATAGACTCATAAGTTCCTAGCTAACAAACAAGAGGGCTTGCTTACCAAATGGAGAAGTTCTGGACACCTACAGCCTAAGTCATGGCCTTCTTAAATATCTGTGACTTTAGAATCTTGTGACAGGCAATTTCGGTTCAAAGGACCGAATTTTTTAAGAGAAGGCATTTCTTTAAAATCATAAGCAAAGAGTAATAAACTGGTTAGAATGAATGATACTTACATGTAAACACAATTCGCTGGGTATAGAAGTTATTACATTCAGGTCCCTTTTGAACACTGATACGTTAGCAAGCTGACTCACAGCCACATTGGACAGACTCTTAGCTCCTGTCTGTTGGACACTAGAGGATTGTACAAGGCTCTCTTGAATTCCATAGTGACTGACAGCTATGACTTCTGGCACTGGACAGGAGGGTGTATCTTCAGCAGAGGAAGAAAATGAAGAGTCTATGATTTGGATATCCTTCTGACTCTCAGGATAGATGCTAGAGATGCTGTGCTCCTGATAGAGCAAGTTTCTTAATTTTTCATCCAGAGTTTTAATTCGGTTGTCTGCAAACTCCATTTTTGGAGGTCTTTCTCCATCTGATTCCAAGACAGTAGTGGGTAGAAAAGTAGTTGATTCAAGGCCAGGGGTCTGAGTGGGAATAACTGTCTTAAGAGAACTTGCTTCAGTGTTCGAAGTGGTTTCCCCTGCTTGGGGAAAAAATTCTGCATCCATAGTTGGCTGTTGTACTAATAAGGATTGAGGCTTTTGATCAGATTCAAATGTTGGAATAGGAGGAAAGTTACCAGCAATCTGAGTTGATTCACCAGGATGGGCCATAACTACGTCAGCCTGACTGGCAACTTGGTGACTTGGATACACAGGTATGAATAAGCCTGCTTGGTTAGTCAGTCCCTCACATTCAACTGGAACAGTATAAACTGAAGTAGCAGAATTACTGGAACTGCTAGTAACTGCCATTATTTGCCTGTTAGCTTCCACTTGATTAAGTATAGCTGGCTGCTCAGTATCTACACTAGTACATTCAGAAATTTTACCATCAACTACATCCTTGTGCTCTGATTTGGAGGTGAAAAGTGCACGCTGGCATGGATTATTTTCTACAGTGAGCAGTACGTCCTGTGATATTTCTTTGTTACTTGTGTTTCTTGGACCTGGAACATTAACAAAGAAGGGCTAAGCAGGTATTGATGGGTACAAAGCATGGACCAGTACCCAAACTTAAAAGGGACAGAAGAAGCAAGAGACAAATGAGAACCTGTATGAAAGTACTCTTGGCTGGCTATCATGGCCCATGCCTGTAATCTCAGTACTTTGGGATGCCAAGGAGGAAAGATCACTTGAGGCCAAGAGTTTGAGACCAGCTTAGGCAATATAGCATGATCCCCTCTCACAAATAAATAAATAAATAAGTAAATAAATAAATATTAACTGGGCATGGTGGTATGTGCCTTTAGTTACAGTTACTTGGGAGGCTGACACAAAAGGATCACTTGAGCCCAGGAGTTCAAGGCTGTAGTGAACTATGAAAATGTCTCTGTACTCCAGCCAGGGTGACAGAGTGAGACCCTCACTCTAAGAAAGAAAAAGAAAACAAAGTACTATTGTAAACAAGACTCAAAATACACAGAATTCAAATCAACTTGTCAAGCAAAAAAAAAAAAAAAAAAAAAAAAATCTTAATTTTTCCCCGTAAGTATTAAATAAAAATGGCTTAAGTTATACCCTAATTTAATGTCTTTAATATGTTTATGAATGTTCTCATAAGCATAAAATACCCACAGCAATCAGCTAAAGATACAGAAAATGTTTAGCAACCCTATCCTTTGAGTCTGGATAAAGCTGGCAGAGAATAAAAGCTTACTAAGAAGTGGATGTAGACCAGGAAAAGTAGATGTGGAATGCTGAAGAGAAGGAGGAGACTGAGCCTCACGATTTCTTATTGTTTGATTGATACAAAATCGCCACCGACCAACTGGGGATGATTGAGGGGCAGATTCATCTGCAGAAAGAATTAGCAAAAAACGAATATGCTCAGCAATTGTCAATTTGTTTACTTTATTTACTAAAGAAGCCAGGTTAAAAAACAATTAGGCTTATATCTCCATATCCAATAGTACTAGGATATATGTAATTTATGAGACCAGAGCTCCCAATCCTGACATAAAGCCTAAAGAACTAAGCACATAATATCTTTAGAGAAGGATTTTAGAGTCTACCAAAATACATGCTGTTATTTTTTCCACTGAAACCTACATCTTCTGTTCCATATCTTGATAGTAGTGGTGCTTATATAAATCTGTAAATGTAGTAAAATTGACAGAACTGTATACCAAAAGAAAAGTCAATTATACTGTATGATATTTTTTAAAATTAAGTAAAATAAACCTCTACATCTTAACTCCTACTTCATAAACGTACCCAAATAAGCAATTCTTTTTTAAACTTTACCCTACTTTGTCAGTTAGAAACCTTCTCAAATCTCAGCTAACCAGAAAAACAAGATATAGGACTAACCCAGTCTAACTAAAATTTAGAATGATATTATCTGGTTCTATTACTCCCACCCCACCTTTTGATTCCTCAATTTGTTATAATTCCTTCAGAGGTCCTCGTTTGTCTAACCTCATAATACAACATAACTGGAGCTGAGAAGAATGGAGAAATAGAGTCATCAGAAAAGAAAGTGGAAGACCCTAGGTTTATTCTCAGGATGTTTACCCATTATCTTATTTACAGAACGGTATTAGTGACCAGAACAGGTAGAAACATATCACTGGAGAAATGAAGTCAAGACATGAATGAGTTTTAACATATGAGGCAAACTTAGACTCTAATCATCTTTTTCAAACAGTTTCTAGCCATTTCATATCAGGAAAAAAAAAATAAAAAAACTCTTCCCAATTAGTTTCAAACAGTTATGCTGTTAAAAGTCATCAGTATGTGACTGCTTTTCTGGTAACATACCATGTGAAAGCCCAGAAATGAATTAATCAAATAAAGAACCAACACTTGGAGGAAATTTGAAGGATGGATTTTAACTTCTGGGTTATTATATCCTTTCAAAATTGGGGAAAAAACCCCTACATTAACAACTTATCAAATCACATTATTGGCTAACATCTTTCCCAATGAAAGTGTGTAAATTAAAATTTCCAAATATCTTGCTTTAAAAGCCAAATGGTAAATTGTATTAAATATACTTACTGCTGGTTTGAGTGGATGCAGAATTTATCTGTACTTGTTCAGATGATCCTGTCTGAATTAAAAATGAATAGTTAAATAAATAAGTTCCTGATAAATATCTGAGAAGACCTATTTTCTATCCAGTTGCTCTTACTTGGCTACTGTTGGATTCCACAGTAATAGAGTTAACTCCAGTGGCTCTTTCTGCAGCAGAGTGGACATGAAGAATCTCCTGTGCTTGACCTACGACAGTCCCCAATTCTTCTATAAATTTTTCTTTCTCACTTTCCAGCACAAAGTTATCTTCGACCTGCCCAAAAGTAATCTATTCATGAGAATGAATTTTGTTTCTTCAGAATTATAATATTGTATCCATGGTGACTACCATAAAGAAAAAACTTGAAATTGACTATCAAAATCTAAGTGCCATAACAGAATTAATAAGGATCATAAAGTGCTACATAAGACATTATTCTATTTTGAGACCACAGGCATTTGTGAGATTAGCACACTTACCAGAGAAGAACTTAGCATTTAAAAAAATATTCAGGGCTGGGTGCAGTGGCTCATTCCTGTAATCCAAGCACTCTTGGAGACCAAGGTGGGTGGATTGATTCAGCTTAGGAGTTGAAGATCAGTCTGAGCAAGACCTCATTTCTACTAAAAATAGAAAAACTAGCCAGGTGTGGTGGCACCTACACTCCCAGCTACTTGGGAGCCTGAAGCAAGAGGATTGCTTGAGTCCAAGAGTTTGAGGTTGCTGTGAGTCATGATGATGCCATGGCACTCTACCCAGGTGGGCAGAGTAAAAAAAAAAAATCAGCATTCTATATATTGGTTGTTATTTGAAGAATATAACTGAGGCAATGTTTAAAACTAAGATATTCAACTCCAAAACTTTTAAATCACAGATCAGAAAATAAAACCTCTCCAAAGATAATAAAGAATGGTCTGGAAGAGTTTTAATTAGATTAAACATTCATGAAAAATGTGAAAGAAGAGGAAGCTCAGAAAATACTATGCTTAAACAAGATAAAATGATTAACTTCTAAAATGTTTAATTCTGCTTGACTAAGAATGCATATACAAAGAAAGTTGGTAGAAACAAAAGCATTATATAGTTTTCCTGTAACCCTAGTCTCATCCCCATTAGAAAAAGGGGAAAAATACTAAACTGAGCATTATAATTCATAGAAAATATAAAAAACTTAATGAAATTATGAATATAACTTCAGCACCTATATATAAGGTGTTAAATCAGTGGCTAACACATTAGAATTACTTGGGTAACTTCAACCCTCATCTCCAAAGTTTCTGCTTTAAGCAGGGGCCCAGGGAATAGAATTGTTTTCAAAATTCTTATTGGGTGATTTTAACATGCAGCCAGAGATAAGAACTATTGAACTAGAACATCTCTTAATGAAACCCCTTCATATTTTCTAGATAAATATACTTAAACCAGAGTAAATACAATGACTTACCCTTGATCATAACTGGTTTCATTCTGTACAAATTTTAAAAACTGCACATGTTAAAATATGCTGGCTATGAATAAATGGAGGGGAATTAAAGGGGGGGGGAAGAGACATACAATATTAAAGGGAAAGTAATTTGGTTTTACATGTACTGTACTTACCATATAGTCTGCAATATCTTCTGGTGCATCACCATCAACATCAAACTTGAAGGTAACCATCTTGTTGTTGTGTGTCTCCAGTTGACACTCCACCATGTTGTCTCCAGAGGTTGACACCTGAGTACAAACATTTCACCAGGTGTACAAACATTTCACCAGGTTAAGAGTCAGTCACTGTCTTCTCTTTGCAAAGTGTGCAAGAAACATGTAAATTAGTTCACATATAATATATACAGAAAATGGTTCATAGGCAATACCTATTTCAGAGTCTAGAAAGATTCTGTTTTCCTTTAATAAAATACCACCCAAACAGCCATTTTATAACAAATCTAACAGGTTCAAATTACACAATAAAAACTAAGTTAGAAATATGATCCTGTGGGGAAGAAAATGGAACATAATTTTTGTAAAAAAGCAAAAGTTACAATGGTTATTATAGCTATCTGCAATGCAAATATCTAAATATAGACATTTATTTCCAAAATTATCTTAATCCTACAAATTGACTATAAGCAAAAAAAGAGGCACAACTAATAGAAATGTAAACTGGCAAAACCTTTCTGAACAGCAACCTAGCAACATGTACCTATAAACTATAAAACTCTTCATAGTCTTTGACTCTTAATTCTATTCCTATGGATCATCATAAGAAAATAATCAGGGATAGATTTATATTCAAGGATGTTTGCTGTATAGAATAAAAGAAAAAAAAAGAGCAGGGAATGTAGTAAGTTAGAAAAAAGACAGACTAGCAGAGAGACAGGACAAACAAAAAACCTAAATGAAAACCAATAAAGGGAATAATAAAATTACTATGTCTATACAAGGGACTATATAATGCAGCAATTTAAAATTACGTGTTATTGAAAAATTACTTAGGGATTAAAAAATATACATGACATATCATGTTTTTTAAAAGGCAGGATATAAAATTGTATGTAGGTTTAACATCCATCTGAAAATATACCTCATACTGGTTAGAGATATGGACTTTACAGTCAGATCTAAACTGATCCTATTACTTGCTAGTATTAAGCAAATTACACTTTGATCTTCAGTATCCTCATTTGTGTTTTTCTGTCTTTTTTTTTTTTTTTTTTTTTGGTTTGTCTGTATTTTTTAGAGAAAGGGTCTCAATATGTTACCCAGGTTGGTCTAGAACTCCTAGTCTCAAGGGATCTTCCTGCATTGGCCTCCCAATGTGCTGCGATTACAAGTGTCAGCCACTGTGCACAGCCAGTATCCTCATTTGTAAAGATGAGTATATGTTACCACCTATCACATAAGGTTATTGAAGGATTATATGTTAAAAAAAATTGGATAATATTTAGGGTGTCTACCACAAAAGAATTCAATAAATTTTTGCTACTATTACTAGTACCATTACAATCTAATAATGTAAAACACTATATATACATACAGGAAAAAGAGGAAAAGCTACAACATTAATATGAGCTGTCTCTGAGTTGTACTTACAAGTGAATTTTATTTTCTTCCTTATATTTCTCCTATATTTACCAAGTTTAACACATAACGTTCTTATCAGAAAAAAAAAAATTTTTTTGAGACAGAGTCTCACTTTGTCACCCTTGGTAGAATGCTGTGGCATGATAGCTTACAGCAACCTCAAACCCTTGGGCCCAAATGATTCTCTTGTCTGAGCCTCCAGAATACCTGGGACTACAGGTGCCCAGCACAATGCCCAGCTACTTTTTCTTTAAGAGATGGGTCTTGCTATTGCTCAGACTGGTCTCGAACCCGTCAGCTCAGGCAATCCACCCACCTCAGTCTTCCAGAATGCTAGGATTACAGGCATGAGCCACTGCCCTTGGCATTATCAGAAATTTTTCAACGGAGGAAAAGTTAGTTTAGAGGGTTTCACAATATTCTACACTTCCGCAGCATGCACTCTTTTATCAAAAAGACCACTACATGTATTCTTAATAAAACCATATTTTCACACTGACCTGAAGAACAGTAAGCTGAAATTTAGTCCCCTTCTCTGGTCGGGGACAGGAAGCTCTTCTCTGTTTGATTCGATCCTGTTTGCCATATCCACTTGGATTGTCAGGATTATTGGTGTTTTCGTTCATAGCTGTCACATCTTGAGTCAAGCTACGAATTTAAAAGAAAGCAACTCATTCTAGCCTTGATGGGGAAATTCTAATGAAAATGCTCAATAATAAAATCATAATGAGTTTTAAGAAAAAATCTATAAATACTACAATATATTTTTAGAAGTTACGATTACAAAATTATGTAAATATACTAAATGCCATTAAATTATATACTTTAAATGGGTGGATCACATGGTATGTTAATTGTATTTCAATAAAGCTATTTTTTAAATGTGTGAAAAACAGATTAAGTGTACTTATTTGGCAAACATCTCAGAGTGATAAAAAAATGAAAGAAAAACAATGATAGACCTCTGTGGAATCTTTCAAAATTTTATTAATGCTATTTTTAGAGCCTCGCTATGTTGCCCAGACTGGAGAATGGTGACTACTTACAGGCACGCTCATAGCACAGTGTATCCTTGAACTGGTCCCAAGTGATTCCCCCACCTCACACTCCCAAGTAGCTGGAATTACAGGCATGTGCCACTGCACTTAGCTCTGTGGAATCTTTGATTAGGAGATATTCTCAATAAATTTTTCTACTTTATTTGGGAATTACTTTGTTAAAAGGCTCAAATCAAACTCGTAAAATTAAAAAAGATTCTCACTCAAAACATACCTATTTATGTAATAAACTCAACATGGAATAGACAGACCAGGTATAGGAGACAGGTATAGTACACGAGGCAAACAGAAAATGGAAGTGAATAATGTAAAAATAGTTCAACATGATTAATTCTAATTAGGTATGTTTTACAGATTTGAATCAATATAACTATGAAAGGGCAGGCTACCTTAGTTTAATCTGTGTCAAAAGCATTCTTCAACGTTTTCTTTAGTAAACTTGAAGTTATTTCTTTTTTTTAAATTTTGTTTATTTATTTTTTTTAGAGACAGAATCTCACTTTATCACCCTCGGTAGAGTGCCATGGCATCACAACTCACAGCAATCTCCAGTTCCAGGGGTTAGGTGATTCTCTTGCCTCAACTTCCAAAGTAGCTGGGACTACAGGTGCCTGCCACAATGCCCAGCTATTTTTTGTTGCAGTATGGCTGGGGCCGAGTTCGAAACCTCCACCCTCAGTATATGGGGCCAACGCCCTAACCACCGAGCCACAGGAGCCACCCAAGATATTTCAATAAAGGCGACCGCTGCTGCTTCTCGTTTGAGGTGGGAGGGCCAGGTCGCTGTGACGCTGCCTGTGTCACTCTGTGCCCTGCAGGTGCTGGGAGATCATAAGGAAGATGCTGGGACACCAAGGAAGCCAGGAAATGTTGTCTTTATGTTGCTGTTGTCGAGGGTGTTGTCTGTATGTCTATGTGCTTCCGTCTGTTTCTGTATCTATGGGCTCATATGCCTGGTAGCCTTTGTATCTGTTTACTTGTTCATTTGGTCTCAATGAGATTGCTGTTACAACCTGCAACTCTGAGCTCCCAGCACTCCTCTCCACTCTCACTCCATGATCTGGAGACCTGCTCCCCAGGAGTCCAGATTCTTGGGTGAACTCTCGAGAGGTGTAGACAGGACCTGGACTACAGCTGGCCAGTGCTGATTCTGCAGCACAGGAGTGAGGAGATGACGGTTGGCTAAGAGGGAATCACACCGGAGTGGTGGTGCCCCAAGGTGCAGTGCAACAGCCATCTTCAACAATAACAAGGCCCACCCCCAGATATCCCATAGCCACTCCTCCTGTCTCCCTGGGCAACAAGATGAGGCCGAGCATCTTCTCAGATGGCAACCACCACGGAGTAGACCTGGGACTGAAACACAGGCCCCGGGATCACCAGCCTACAGACAAAGGAGGCCAAGAGGCTACAGCTGACAACTAATCATGCTGCAAATACAAACCCACAGGAGTAAAGACAGGGCCTGAGGCACAGGTTCGGGGAACTCAAATCAGCCTCTCCTCTGCAGAGGAATCTAGCACAGTCAGAAACAAACTCCCACAGGGTTGTTCCGTTCACCCAGTAACATAAATTAAGGGTGGGGCTGGAACTGAGTGAATACCTCCAGCCTGCGACCCTGAGGGCGGAGCTTGCTGGGGCAGTTCTCTCACAATGGCTCCCTACGGCCCACAGCCAAACACTATTAGTTCTGTCCGGCTCAGCGGCTCAGTCTGGGGCCCTAGACAATGCCCAAAGTTCTCTGCACTCCTGCTCAAGCTCTCCCCAAGGAAGTTCAACTGAGTGCCAAGTCCAAAAACACCAAAACAGTTCACAGGTAAGGCCTTTCCTGTTTGCAGTCTCACTGCTGCTGTACTTACAGCTGCCGGCGGGATTAGACCAATCAAAGACACGCCACCACTTGCCAGTTTTCCACTGTTTTTGTCCTCCTCTTGGGGTCCAGAAGTCTCTTGCTGACTCCCTGTATCCTCAAAGGGATGATTATAGGCAGATCCCCCCTGCCAGAGTTGTCTGAATTCTTATCTCCCCAGACTCACCATGCCCAGTTTCAGGGAAGCTGTTACTCGACTGCCATCTTGCTCTCACCTCCACTGCTTCAATTTCTTAAGCTCCATGATATCCTTTCTATGTTCTTCCTATCATCCATCTCTTATTTGCTTTTGGTTATTTTCTACTTTATCAGCAATTTTCATCATTGTCTTTAACATCCATATTTTAAATTCTATTTGTATCATTTCTAACATTTCCTTATAGGTGGAATCCTCTGCAGTAGCTACCACATGATCCTTGAGAGGGTGGATGCTCTGTTCTGGTTTTTCATGTTGCCAGGATTCTTCTGTTCTTTCCTCCTCATGAGTGCTTTCTCTTTGTCTGTTTCTTTGCCCTACATTTTCCTTTCACATCCTTCTGTTCTTTAAGTTTCCGAGCCTCTGATCTAAGATGTTGAAGTGTCCTTTCATAATGGACTAAAAGGAAGAGAAGAGTGAAGAGCAAGAAGGGATAAAAATTTAAAAAACAGAAAGGAAAGGAGGAGAATAAAACTGAATTTTGACCAAAAAAAAAAAAAAAAAAAAAAAGACTGATGGAGATAGATGCTCTGTCTCCCACAA
>CAUYPK010161938.1:0-20640 GCA_963574355.1 Loris lydekkerianus
AGAAAGATGGAGACTTTACCTCTTTCATGTTTACGTGGATGAAGCTGGAATATATTCTTCTTAGTAAAGTATCTCAAGAATGGAAGAAAAAGTATCCAATGTACTCAGCCCTACTATGAAACTAATTTATGGCTTTCACATCAAAGCTATAATCCAGTTATAATCTAAGAATGGGGGGAAAGGGGGAGGAGGAAAGGGAGGGGAGGGAGGAGGGAGGTAGGCAGAGAGAGGGTGATTGGTGAGATTACACCTGCAGTGCATCTTACAAGGGTATATGTGAAACTTAGTAAATGTAGAATGTAACTGTCTTAACACAATAACTAAGAAAATACCAGGAAGGCTATGTTAACCAGTGTGATGAAAATGTGTCAAACAGTCTATAAAACCAGTGTGTGGTGCCCCATGATCGCATTATTGTACACAGCTATGATTTATAAAAAAAGAAAAAAAGAAAAGAAAAAACATGTGTTACCTTCTAAGAGTGAAGAAAATTTCTTGCCAATGACCTGATCTTTGCATGTTTTTGCAGTCACTGTACCACAAGGTTCATAATGCCAGCTGCATTCTCCAGGTGCATTGTAATAATCACAGTAGACAGCTGTAATTGAATTGTATCAAATTACTGTCATTCATTATGTGACAATTTTCTCTTTTTTACATACTTCTGATTTCATAAAATCCTCAAAAAAGTTTTCTTGTGCTAATATATTTATCACATGCAGGTGTTTGACACAGAAATATAAATTACTTTTACGTAAAATTGGTCGAAGGAAATACTGAGATGTGCTGGGGTGGGTATTAAAATACATATTTGAACCTTTATTTTACAATTCAGCTTGAGCATTTGTCAGCGCTGATAAGGAGTTCATAGCTCTATTACACAATTCATTTTTCTCTGCTGAACCTTTTTAATCTTATATAGCTTTTATTGTTTCTCTATTTTTCTTGACTTTTCAAAATTAGTCCGATGGTATAATTTTTTTCTTTTTGGAACACAGAGATCTGGTCACCACCGAAAAATCTACGTAATTATTCCCAAGAATCTTGTTTATTAGGTCTTTTGATTACACTTGTATAATACATGGTTTTCTTGTTCTCCATGAACATCAAGTCTACTGGTCTACGTAGAAGGTCAGTCATATTTGTATGATAGCTAAAAAATACTGGTCACATTTATAAGTGACTTTAGAGAGACAACACTATTGTTTTTATTTTACATTAATACGGGGGCACATGCGATTAGATTACATAGTTTGCTTTTATAAGGTTAAGCGTAGGTTACAGTTGTCCCCTCATCCAGGAAGGTGACAATTTTCACCTTTCATGTTCCAAGGCATTGTAAAATGGGATTTTGGACAGTATCAATAAACAGACCTAAAGTATATCATTCTGTCCTATCAAATTGGCTTTACCTAAATTACCATATAAGCCAAAATAGCTCATGAAAAAGAGGGACGATATGAATGTAAAGAAATTTTCCTTTGACATCTCACACCAAGGTTATTTTGAGGTGGAAAGGTAAGCAGTGATTTTCCCATCTGGAGATGTTTTAAGTCATAGTCTGGATTCATGATAATATTGGAACATAAATCAGAAAACTGCATCTCTCAGAAAATTAAATTTTTAAAATGTATACAATAACAATTTCTAAGTAAGCTAACTGAAGATGTCTGTGTAACATAATGCTCTGCGTGGTAAACTGCAATAAACGAGGGTTCTACTTTACCACTTACCATCTGTCACTATTTCCTCAGAATACTTTAGAAGGAAAAGAGTTGACAGATTTTTCTATAAAAGGTCAACACATTTCATAAAATTCAAGACTCAGTTTGCACTTACTTCCAGTTCATCTTCACTAGGGTTCTATTATATAAAAGTTTTCAAGGAAACCTAACATGTGAGAACTTTAACCAAAACTAATACGTGATGTAAGGGCTGAAGGCTATTAGAATGTGTTAAGTTCAAGAATATGCCAAACAGTTCATTGTTCATCTAAGTATCAAGGAGAAATATTCTCCATCAGTATTCAATTCTTTCCCCTGTGAAGGCAAGAATTTCTGAAATTAAATGTGCACTGGAAGAAGTGCTGTGCCAGGTGCTGTATTTTTTAATTTGGGTGTCTTTCACATCATAAACAAAAATATTAACACATTTTGAAACCTTTCTCGGTACAAGAACATGTGTTTTATAGACAAAAAGGAGAGGAAGATTGATTGCCTAGCATAACAATTCTCTCTAATTACATATGCAACAACAGATGAACGCCACTTACGGCACATATTTGGCTTTCTCCAGGAGACACAGACCCCAACTGCACTGCACGCCTCTGCGTACATAGCCACAGCGGTGCAGAATCCCAGGTACTTCCCCTCCATGTCGCACGCACAGGCCTCTTCGATGCACGCGTCATAGTAAGCACTCGGGTCCACCTAGGGAGAGCACAACACGTGAGTCTCTGGGGGAAAACCCTGTGTGAGAGATTGTTTTCAGAGCAGTGCGACCTTGTTGTGGCAGTCTCTGAAGGTGCTGTCTCTGATGATCTCGCATTTCCGCACAGCCCAGGCTTTACAATACGGGTTTGAGTCACATGGGAAACTCTGAGTCACTGTGTCTGAGCATTCTTGGCTTGTTTTCCAACTGTTTCCAAATTCTAGGGCTCCAGCAGCTACTGACGAGTATCTTGTTGTAAAATCATCCTTGAGATCACCGTTGTTATTTCCACAAAGACCACACACTTTGCCCTACATGGATCAGAAAGAGAAATTTTAGAATGAGTTGTCTGTGATTAATAGATAGATAGATAGATAGATAGAGATGTCATGATTATGTGTATGGTATGATGAAGATGTTTTACATTTCATATTTTGGAAGAAAACCAGAATTTGTAGATAAGATTCCTCTCCCATTAAAGGTCTCACATATCATACAATAATCTAGTATCAAGTAGCATAAATACCTTAAGAACCAAAAATAATCATATTTGCTAGCTTCAAATTACACTTGAGCACGCTTTTAAGTTCTTAGAATATCCAGTCCAAGGAACACATTTAATTCAAGTACACCAACCCCCTCAAAATCATATTATATGATAATCTCAAGGAACTGAATATGGTTTAAAGAGATGCCTCAAGTCGATTATATTGACACTTTACCAGAGTTGATTGTCTTTGATGACATTGCATATTTCATAAAATTGATGAGAGGTGAAGACTTATTACTGTAGCAGAGACCTTCCCATCCTCTCACTCTCCACCTGTTAGAGCAGTGGTTCTCAACCTTCCTAATGTCATTTTCCTCATGTGGTGGTGACCCCTAACAATAAAATTACTTTTGTTGCTACTTCATAACTGTTCTGCTTCATAACTTCATTCTGCTACTGTTATGAATTGTAATGTAAATATCTGATATGCAGGATGGTCTTAGGCGACCCCTGTGAAAGGGACCCCCAAAGGGGTCGCGACCCACAGGTTGAGAACCGCTGTGTTAGAGAATAGTTGTCTCTAATTTTTAGTGACAGAAATGACTTTGCTTGTCCATTTTCCCCTATTCAGTGATATACATACATTCCAGCTTGGATCCAGCATCACAGACAGTCTTGTATTTTTGTCCCAAATCACGATTATTCCGTTTAGAAACTTCACAATCAAGTACAGGCCAACAGTGTGTATGGAGTACGCATTTGCATTGAGTTCACATTCCTTATTTTCTGTGGTTTTGACTGCCGTTACTTTGCCATCTTGCAAGACAACATTCTGATCCTGTAAATTAAAGAATTACAGAATTACAGCAATGGTTTTATTCAACTGCTCATAATTTGAGCAAAAAAGTAAATAAAGGGAAGTAGCACCATACCTGAAAGGCAACTATGATTTTTCTCGAACATGTAAGTCCGTCCTCACAACACGGGACACTCTCAGTCAAAATGCGAAAGGTGCCATTTTCACCACCACAATAATCCTTCAAAATTAAATTATGAGAATAGTTTATGAATATCGGAGAAACAGAACTCAACCACAATAGTATGTCAGACAAATTTTCCTACAGAGAATATCTGCCTTAAACTAAAAAAATCACCATATGCTATGTCCTGGAATTTCCAAGAGACAGATATTTCACCGCATTTATGGGTAAGTAGCTTTGGCCAAGTCTGATCTAGTTAACTTGCTTTGACTCAGCCTCATTCCCGTTACTTCTACACAAGTTTAGAATCATACCACAGGTACATAAATATTTAAATTATCTATGTTTGTAATCACAGATTCATTTTTAGCATCTGTGAATAGCTAGATAAGTAAATCTAGCTTATTTTCTTTAGAGACTCATATAAAACTTGATATTTAATCAAAATGAATCCATAAATATAAAACAATCCAAATTTCACCCCTCAAATGTTACTTAGGGCATGGCTTAGCTGTATGTAACAAGCATAAACTCTGGGACCACACAGGTCTAGGTTTGAATATAATATTTTCTATGTAGTAGCTAAAGTCGCTTGAACCTCAATGTCTATAGCTGCATCGTAGTAATGACAATACCAAGTCTTAAGGTATTTCAATTATTAAATTCAATCAATAATGTAAGTTTGGTTAGCAAAGAAGTACTCATAAAATGGTAGCTGTCACTTCTGCTGCTAGCAGTGCTGTTAGGATAATAATAACCAACACTTAGGGAGCCCTTATTATGTACTCTAATGTGGGCTCAAGTTTGGTTTCAAGTAAGGGCTATTTTCATGCCTGTTTTACAAACATAGGGACCGAGACACTGAGAAGTTAAGGAACACGCTCTAAGTCACACATCTGATAAACGGCAGAGCCGGCACTGGAATCCAGTCCTCACCTCCAGATCAGCATTACATGGTATAATATTTTACTGCCTTCTAGAAATGTACAAGGACTCTTTTTTTAACACAGCTGCTATTTTGGAAAATAAAATTCTTCAGAAAACATTTACAAATGAATAATTAAGAACTATGGAAATACTTTGAAAAAAAAAATGCACTCATAATTACCTCAAGAAATGAATACTGACAGAGACCATCAAAGCTGTAACTTCTCCCATCAAAAGTTCTAACATGACCCTCCCCGTAGATGTGGCAGGTGGTTTGACATTCATTTTGGGTACAACTCCAAGACCCTTTTATGCAAGTACTAAAAGGAAAAGATGAGAGTGTGGTAGTTACATTATGCCAGGATTCATTCTCTCATGTTGCTTTTATACAGAAGCACAGAGAAGGTCTCATGTTGATTTAAATTTTGTACTCGTCTGCATTATAATGTATAATATTCATCTACATGATACTATATAAAGTTTCTATTTTTATTTTTTAATTATTTTCCTTTCAATAGATTTAGGAAGTACAAAAGTTTTCTTGTTACATGGAGGAATTAGATAATGCTAAAATCAGGGCTCTGAGTGTAGCTGTCACCAGGATAGACACATTGTACCTGAGAGGCCATATTGCAGTTATGTTCATTATCATGTATTATATTTATTATGCAATATGCTCTATAAAGTTTGTTTTTTTATTTTTTAAATTTTTCTAACTACATTTGATCTTTTTTTTTTTTTTTTTTCAGTTATCCTAAAGTTGATAATTGAAAAAAGTTGACTTCTTTTCCGTGAAGACAGGCTGCATATTTTCTAACATCCCAAACAAACCAAATAGTAATCCTTTGTTAAGCACCATTCATTGCAGCCAACTGAAGTGACACTTCCTTGGTCATATTCTCGTTCACCAAAAGAGCATGGGCAGTCATCAGGGAAGACACATTGCCCTTTAGAATTTCGAACCATTCCTTCTGGACAGTAGCACCCGCGTTTGCAAGGCAAGTCCTCCTACAAGAATAAATACAACATACTCCCTGAAAAACTAATGATATCACATTATCAGCATTGATTTAAATACAAAAATATGCAAAATATACATTTGGAGTCAATATTTGACAAATGAAAATGATACATAAAAACATGGCCTCCTAATTATTTTTCACTGAAGTGCTACTTTCCTTATGCCCTGAAATGATTAAAAGTTTTTAAAACCTAAACCTTAATACTGTGTCACTTACACCAAAAGTAGGTATGTTTCGAGTGCTACATGTTCTTTCGATTCTTCTCTGGGCCTTTGGATCGCTGCAGTCCACATACTCAGCCCCTCCAGAACAGTTTTCTGAGATTAGAGGAAATTATTGTTAATCGAGGGCCTACTGATCTGTGTATTTCAGCCAAAGTAGATATATTAAAGTTGCACCATGAGCTCCACACTTACGTAGGGTTAAATCAATGGGAATCTGGCACAGAAGAATTCCATCCCGACAGATGCTGGAAATAAAATTATACATGTCAACATCAAATTGCAAGGATGAATGAGACATAGTCCCCAGAAGATGCACAAGAGATACAAAGTATAAGACACAGCTAGTAAGTCCTGTAGGAATGTACAAACAAGGTTTGATGGACACCAGAGGAAACTTCCTGAAGAGGATGGCTGGATCTTGATTGGAACAGATTTGGCTCAGCGCCTGTAGCTCAGCAATTAGGGTGCCAGCCATATACCCAGGGGCTTGTGGGTTCGAACAGGGCCCAGGACTGCCAAACAACAATGAAAACTACAACAGAAAAATAGTCTGGCATTGTGGTGGGTGCCTGTAGTCCTAGCTACTTGGAAGGCTGAGACAAGAGAGGTTGCTGTGAGCTGTGATGCCACAGCACTCTACTGAGGGTGACACACTGAGACTGTGTCTCAAAAAAAAAAAAAAAGAAAGTAAGATTCAACAGATACTGCTGTTAAGATGAAAAACTGTGAGGCAGGAAAGAACACAATAATTTTGATGACTTCAATGTGTCACTCTTGGATAGAATTCACAGTAGGGAAATGTGGTGTAGGGATATGGGGACCAGATTTTGGATGGATTTAAATGACTTGCAACTTTGTTTCTATTCTTCAGGCAACTTTTAGCCACACAAGTTTCTGAGCAGGGAGGTGGCGCTATCACAATAATGCTCCAGGTCAGACACTGTGGCTTCAGCGCAGGAAATGGGAGACAGAGAGAGACACAACCACCACCAACCAAGGAGCCATCACAGTAGCGCCAGCAAGCACCGATGGGCAAGAATCTGAAGTAGGGAGTGATGAAAAGAACCATCATGTAGAGGCGCTGGCGTAAGATTCATTAAAAAGCGAATTTATTGATTCTTTCACCACTACAGAGGAAAAGTATTACTCATGATCAACGAAATGTTCATGGGCTCTGATGGAAATGGGTTATCTATGCTTTCCTTTCAAATAGCCAAGAACAATATACTTCATTGCTAAATGATAGAGCCATGAAACTGAAGAGGGCAGGCATAGCCAAAGTATTCAGGATGGTGACTTCATTTGCAGTCATGTTGGCAAGAATCCCTACGTCTGTCTATGGAACTAGAAATGTGGCTACTTTGCTCGAAATTGCAGAAATCACAGCCTCCTCAGCCATTATAAGATAGTCAAAATTATTTCAATTCTTCAGGAATTAAATCTAAATTCTTGGGTATGGCCTGGCCTCTGTTTATGTTTCTAGCCCAATCTTATGTTCAGAAACCCACTTGTGTAAATCTTTTTCCAAACATTTTCTATATTGATTCATTGTGTTTATGCTACATTGTGTTTATACTATATCCTACACATCTCAATTTTGCCATGAAAATGATTCATACCTGAGGACAATCCAAATGCCAGTCTCCTCTTGGAAATTTTCCTTACTCTCCTTAGTAGTGACTGCCCCTCTGGTACCATGTTATTGTATATAAACCTCCTTTTAATGGTCACCCCGCTTATTCTGTGAACCCAAGACAATGTTTATTCATCTTTGTAACTCCACCACTTAGTACAAGGCCTGGCACACAGTAGGTACTTAGTGTTCGTTGACTTGTGACGGCTGAGACATAGCAAGAAAGCATTGTCTGAATATGAAATCATTTTGTATTTTATGAATATAGGAGTGGGCAGAATATTTTTTACATGTTTCAAACTAAATAGGATGGAGTGGGTGGCACCTGTGGCTCAGTGGGTAGGGCGCCAGCCACATGTACCGAGAGTGATGGGTTCAAACCCCACTCCAGCCAAACTGAAAAAAAAAAAAAAAAAAAAAAGGGCCGGGTGTTGTGGTGGGAGCCGGTAGTCCCAACAACTCAAGGGGCTTAGGCAAGAGAATCGCCAAAGCCCCAGAGTTGGAGGTTGCTGAGGGTTGTGATGACACAGCACTCTACCAAGGGTGATAAGGTGAGATTGTCTCTATAAGAAATAAATAAGTAAATAGGATGGAGTGAACCCCTTCCAGAAGAAAAGAAATAATAACTAACGTGGACAAGACATAAAACATACAACATACGGAAAATCCTAAAGAAGGCTTCATTCCAGATAAAGACCAATTCTTTGAAATGGACCTAGTACCCTGATTTAAGAGTCATAACAAGATACATGCAGCCTCCCTACCATTTGTTATCATTAATGTCAATGAGTTTGCCAGGTTGCATGACTTCGTCGTTTAGGTAGCAGTCACACTGAGATTTCAAAACACAGTTTCCTTCATTATTCTGGTACATTCCATCAGGGCAGGTGCATCCGTCCACTGGAACATCTTCTACATCACAGCTCCTATCTCTCTCCGACAAGGATCGGCAGGAACTATTGCAGGCTTTTACATTGTATTTGAAAACTAGGCCACTCGGACAAGAGTGTTCTGTTGGTACAGAGACAAAAAAAAAAAAAAAAATGAATACATACGTACATATATTTCTTCATCGTGGTGGGGAACCTGAGAGCTTCTGATTTAGAGATTGTCCTTTTTTAAGCACCAAAGGAGGCAAGAAAAATTTTATCTTTCTCTGCTTTACCCCTTTTAATCAGAGTATTTGTTACATGAAGTTTGGATTATGTCAAAAGGCCACAGTGAAGGACCAGGAAGGCCACAAATTTCCTTAAGGCTACAGGTTCCCCACCCCTAATTGAAGAAGCAAAATGGGAAGCATAAAGTGTATGTATCTGAGGATCTACACTTAGTGAAGAGGGCGGACAGATGGGGAGCAGAAAGGTACCCCCAATTTCTATGTCTGGGGAATAGCCTGGGTCAGAAGGGACGGGGATTCTTTCAAAGAGCATGTACAATAATAGAAATATAACGCCAGGAACAGAATCCGTGGTTAGAACTTGTGGGCCCCCCTTTTTAGCCTTGGAATGATGAGATACCATTAACTTGTCATGATAAGGATAGTTTGATTTGTTTTTTGTTTGTTTTGTAGATGACCCTGGTTTCTCTGTGGAAAATAGATTAGAGGGAGCCAACAGTAGATGGTGAAGAAAATTATTGTAATCACTCAGGAGGAAAGAAAAATGGTGCTTTATTGACCTATGTTGGTGGCGATAGAAATGGAGAGAGATGGGAATGGATTTGAGAGATCTGGAAAGTGAACTTGACAGATATTATTGTTAACTGAATAGGGGCTATGAGGACTTAAGTATGATTTATAAGAGATGTGTTGCTACAAAGTTTGTTGGTTTTAGTAAGTCAAGTATTTTATGAATTCAAATAGTGCAATAAACATTTTAAAAGAAATCGGGTTTTATAAATATGACAGTTGAGCCCTTAATTTATGGGTTTATTTTTATTTAGTTCCCCTCAAAATAAATTATTAGTATTAGAATATCATTTATAAATGCATTAGCAGTCAGAGTATTTTTTAGTTTTCAGCCTACAATAATTGAACATAAATGTATACTTACATATGAATATCTATATATTCTTTTCTTGTTTATACATATGTGAATATATTAAATCAAGATAAAAGAAATGAATCATGAAGTAAAAAATAAGGATTTCTGAAGAATTAATTAAAAAAACAGAAAAAATCATCTTTGAAAGAACCAGGTACAAATTTGTAAATACATGTGCCTAAACCACACACACCCCCACACACACAAGACTACAGTGAAACTGAGAAGGCAGCGGAGTTCCCTGAAATCTCCATCCTGCTTACCACACCGTCCTGTTCTCCATCCCGCTATGTAGGTCTCCTTCTCAGCACACGCTTTCACATAGTTTCCTAAAATTGTGCACAGGCAATCTTGACTGTTTTCACAAGAGCAAGTGTATTTTTTGCATTCCTTTAAAATAAGAAACAAATTTATATTGCATTACAAAACTATTGCAAACAGGTAAATTGGATATAATAACTCAGTTCATAACCACTTCTCTACCCTGAAAAAAAGTCTTAACTTCAAAACCACTGTAAATCGTTTTTAAATGTTCAAAATAACAAATGAATTACATTTTTTGAAAACCTTAGAAAAGACAGAAAGTGAAAAAAAATCAAGATTTTTCCCATTTGGGGTTATTTTCCAGTGCTTTTTTTTTTTTTTAAGTTGGTATAGCTAACACGTGAATAAATTAGTGGAATCTAATGTTAAATTAAGCAGCATATACTACTTCAATCTACGGGCAATGGCTGTTTGACACATTTAATATCTACGTGCTTTTGTCAATATCATCAAAGTACATGTATTTCTTAAAAAGAGTTGTTAATGTTAGACCTTCACGCACCTCGTGATAGGATTTAGGATTTACAATGGGATGGCAGGAAGCAAAAGGCCCACTGGAATCCAGAAGAATCCCACAATTCTTTTCAGCAAACTTTTCTGTAAGAAAATTAACGTGCCCAAACTTAGTCTCAATAACATCACAAATTTTTTAATTGAAAGGAAAGATGTAACTTTTAAACAAAATTTTGTGTTTGTTAAAACAATCTTAAAGTGTTTTGCTGTAACAAATCTAATTTGTTGTCACTGTTTACAAATATAATTAAAAACATCTTACACTAAGAGATAGTCTTTAGTAGTTTTAGATTTTTGTATCAAATCAACTAATCTTTCTTTGAAATGCATTTTTTATATAAAAATGGGGATAAGGGAACCTGATTATATCTTTAAGTGACTTTTAACTTTAAAATATATTTATGGCTAAATTGTGACAAGTTGGTAAATAAAATAGTCATAACACCCCCACCCCATCAGCCTAGAAAGTCATATCAATTTTTCCAAAGGTCAGGCGTAAGGACAGCCAGGATCACTAACTGAAATACACTAATGTTATATTTTTTAAGTATTTAATTGGCATTTGGTTTATGAATAACTAGCCTAATTTTGACTTCACAAAAAATAAAATCCATAAAAATCGTATTTGTGTAGCAATCTTTCACTTAATGATTTTTGGCAATAAAGGAAACTAAATCTAGTTATTTCTAAAATTTTGACAAATTGGTAACCAGGTATCATCACTTTTTATGTATAAAATTACTAAAAATTAATTAAGTACAGTATCATTTTCTGTATTTAAAATTTAATTTAATTGATTCATATATCTCTCCAAAGTGATGGTGTATAGTCTGCTTAAAATAAATGGGGTTGGTTATAAGACATATATCTTTTTGTCTATTCTCATTTAAAATGTTTTCATTGCAGCACCCCCAAAACAAAATACACATGGCAATCAAAACCCTGAAATATGTATTACCATATTTACGTTAAAGTTTCTACCCACTCATTTTATAAATTGAACTCAATAGATGAAGATTTCAATAGGAATTGCTTCAGTAATTTTAAAATATTATCATAAACAGATCAGACTGTTTGAAATATGTGGATTAATTGACAAACAACCAATTAACACGCCAATATAAGCCAATAGCTTGCATTCTATTTTTTATTTATGAAAAAGCAATATAAAATAAAGCATTCATTAATATCAACAACACAAGAGGAATAATCAAAGCAAAGCTTGGTTGCAACTTTACCTGTAATCCTTAGTAAGTATCCCCTCTCTGCACTCCACTATCAACATCCACATTAAAGGGATAAAAACTCCACCCATGTCTTTTGTGAGTCTTTGTGAAAATAAATCGAATGATGTGAAGCTTTTGATGAGCTGAAACATAAGCTGCATGATACTAGTGAAAGTTTTAATTAATGGGATTTATATTTGGGGCTTGGTGTTACTTTTATATACATGATAGCAGCGGTTAGGACACCTGGACATAGCTACAGCTTTGTTATCAGGTGGCTGCAGCAGATTGGATGAGACTTGCTACTTCAGTCAATGATCATTTTTACAACTAAATTAAGGGAGGGAAAAATAAGAAACTAGATGATCTCCAAAGTTTCCTCTAACCTTATTATTATATAATTATGGCGAAAACTGTATAAGAATGGAAAAAGTAAATCTGGTAAAAGAAACCAAGGTGAGTCCCCAGTGAAAGGTGTTTTCCAGGATGTGGTCAGCCAGCCACATGGCTTCTGTCCTGTTTGCTCTAAAATTGGGATGGTGCAAAAACACTAGTGAAAATCAGGATCATCTGATACGTTCGTGATATTACCAGAATAAGTACCTAGCTCCTAGCAAGAAATATTTAACTAAAGTGTTTGATGGTCATTTAAGATTACCTTTTTCGATACTGATACATGAAGTGGGGTTTCCTTTAGGGCAGGACGCCATTTCCCAAGAACTAGCAAATGCCTGAGACGTCTTCTCCAATATATTCTGGCTGGACATGAAATCATCTTCTGCTTTGTTGTTGTAGGAACCACAGAGTCCTGTATAATAACACAGAACAAAGCTTGACATCGCTTCCCCTACTCAACTTTTTTGGATACATATCCCAATTTCATAGTCATTCAGTTCTTTATAATAAATCAGAACCTATGAAAGCTACTGAGATATGTCATAGTCTTTGTGCATAGAAGTAAGATTTTATGACACTTAGGATTTCATTCAAATTCCAGGCGCACTGAAATCATGACAATTTGATTTGTCATGAATACTGTGTTTTTCCTATTTGTCACTGTCAGTCTGTCTCCTTTGACAAGTAGGAGGAAGCATGCTGAAAAGTAGGGATTTATGACTCACATGCTCATGGTTTGGGTGTGGAGGGTTGAATCATGTTAAGTGCTATATACTTTTCTTACTTGGACCCTTCTGACCCATGAGTTACATGTTTCCCTGCATGCAAACGTGTTACCTTCTCAAGTGACGGTATATTGCAAAAGTTTGTGCCCTTTATAAAATTAGCAGCTCTTTGTGGAATTTGTCATAATTGTTTTGTTTGTTCTGTTCAACATCCATGGCTATATGTAAGAACTGATTTCTATGACAGAAAACCTCCATGAAGGGTATGACCATCGTAAACTATCAGAAAAAATAAGTAATTGGGTTCCTTGATCTTTGGAGTTGAAGACCAGCCTGAGCAAGAGCAAGACCCTGTCTCTACTAAAAAATAGAAAATCTAGCAGGTAGTGGTGGCACACTCCTGTAGTGCCAGCTACTTGGCAGGCTGAGACATGAAGATTGCTCAAGCCCAAGAGTTTGAGGTTACCATGATCTAGAATGCCATGATACTCTACCCAGAGGAACAAAGTGAGACTTTGTCTCAAAAAAAAAAAAAAAAAAAAAAAAGTAACAGTGCAGCTTATACTTGAAATATGATTTTCAGAAGATTCATATCTCCAATTTTTAATCATCTACAGTTCAAAGCCCCAGTGATATATACTAGCAAAGAGATATGTTGACATATTATCAAATCTCATTTAAACCAAAACCTTAATTCAAAACATTTTAAGTGCTTAAATTGTTTAAACCCTTTAAAAAATATTTTTTAAAATAAATAGTCTATGCAAAGCAAGCTGGAATTATTTTATTGTAATGTGGAAAGGAAGATTAAGTCAAAATGCTTTATTGTTTAGTGTTATTAATTGAGGAACAATTGAAATCATCATAAATGATGGTCCCATTACAGCTTTGGGAATAAAAATATATACAGAGAACTTACCTACAGTGTCTGTAAATTGATTGGGTGGCATAGAAACGTATAATTGCATCACAGGAACGATTTGTATTTGCATTTTTACATGACAGTATGTTTCCACTTGAAGATATGAGGAAGATGCATTGAAGATCTGTATTTTATCTGTTAAAATAATTATTAACGTTAATAACAACTAGTATGTTCAGCATTTTTACTTTTTAAAAGTGCTTTAACATCCTAACATAGGTTAAAAAAGCAGATACATATAATACCTTTAAAAATTAAATCAGTGACTATATCTTAGTTATTTTAAAATGCTTTTATTAAACCTACCTGAATAATAATAACCTTGATTTCTGATCTTGTCATTTGTGACTGTTCCATCACTGTTGAAGATGTATTTGTCAACTGAAACAGACTGATATTTAAAACATGTTGTTAGTTCATACCAATTTACAGTATTAATTTTTAATGTAACATATGAACCTGAATTTTTGTGCCATGAAATGTGTTTATTTCATTGAATTAGTTCATAAATATCTAAAGCAGATTATTTTAAATCTTTTCTAATATTTTGCTTCATTGCTTCTCATACCAACTCTGTCTAGCAGATGTTCAAGGAAACTTTATCCCAAAGTATTAGGTGCAGAACCTAAAACCCAAGAAGGTAAGTTGGGTTTCTACATGTCTAGGTTCTTTCCAAAGGTAAGTGCCGAAGTCCAGGCTAGTTGTCCCTCCTTCCCTTTTAGCTCTATTTTTACTTATGATGTTGGTTCCAAACACTTAACACTCTGAACAAAGGTCATTGCCTTTCTCCTTCAATGATGCACAAAGTTTAACCATTCAGTGAACACTATGCAGGTTGATCTGCAAGTAGCACATTAATCATGCAGCTACAATAATGTTGATAGACTTGAGGATCTTGGGACTAACCAGCTCTTCCAGAGACTCAATGTTCTCTTTGCAGAGTTACTTATGCTTTTAATAGACACGCAAAGCTTCTCTTCCTCAACTTAAAAATTCGGAATTTATGAAACAATTGATATAATTTGACTCTGAATCAACCTTAGATAGCTGATTACTTACAGAATTCAAGAGAAGTGTAACACTATTTAAGCATGTTCCCATCTGACCACTTGGACATGGGCGAAGTTCGACACTAACAGACCAATCTTTATCCTGGTAAAGGAAAGCATTTCGTTAAAATGTTATTTAAAATGTAGGATTCTGTGATTCATTTACAACACAAGTTTGAACTTTTGAGTATGAACCATTTCTGCTTATACTCTGTGTCATCATAGTCATCATTTTTTCCTTTCATCTTTACTTTTTGTCTTCCCCTCCAAGGGTATTGTGCTACCCTACAGGGACGAGTAGGAATTAGAGGTACCCAGCCTGAACTGTCCACAACATCTATTTAAATCCAATGTGAGAGGTATTGAATTTGCACAAAGATAACTCATGTCAAACACTGGTTTCCGGTTCTCATTTCAAACTCTAAAATTCTCTAATCTGCAAGAAGCAAACGTTCCATATGCGTTGGCATTTTTCTCTCTTGCTTTCCCTACCCCCTATTCTGATAGTTAAGAGAGCAGCATAAAAAGAAGGTAAGGTGAACCGTGTCAGTGGATAATCAGGAAGGTTTATTTTAGCACCCTGACTTGTGGTGGCAGCAGCTACATTTTGCAGCTTCCTGGATATTAACAACATCTCTCACTTCAGGATTCAAACCTTCTGCTCCTGATCATTTCCCACCAGGACAATTAAATGCAATTGCTAATTCTCATGTTGACTAGTGGCACAAGCTGCAAAATGGAATCAATCCTTCAATCCTTCATATCAATTCACATTAATAAAAATTTTAGTACTAACAAGAATTTAAATATAGGGATAGCCTCTATCATACTGGCACTATTGTATTACGTAAACCAAAAATAAATATAAGAGAATTATGAAAGAGAAATATGCTTTATGGAATGGAAAATATTGTTTTAATTGAAGCAGGGGTGAACCCATGCAGAGGAGAATATAACAAAATAATTTTCCAATATATAGAGAGAATTATTTGTGAATAAAGAGGGTTTTATGTGTTAGGGTGTTATTTTGCAATGAATTTCCAAGGTGTACAGGTAATATTGATTTACTACTGATAAGTCATACTGTCAACACCAATATGTGACAGAAAACAGATATTGAAATTTATACCCATTAACTGGTGGGATCATTTCTTTAAGTAACAATTTAAGGTGAAGATGATCGTGTTTTAAACATTAAGAAATAGCTTGGTATCTATAGCAGTTTTCTCGAGTATCATAGGCTATTACATACATGAATGGCCAAGAAGTCACAGTTTCCAGGATGGTTGTATTTGATGCCATCAAAGGTGGTGAGTGAGCTCCCTTCCACCTTACATCTTCCAGGGCATAATGCTTCCGTGCAGGACCACTTTGCTTCTTGGCATGTGCTGTAAAAATTAAAATTCAACAGTTACGTTAAAGGTAATCAATTGTGCTTCTCTCTGGTGGAAAAAAAACACAATGTTAAAAAATAATAATATTTGGTTAAGCTTTATCATTCTGTTGTCATTCCCCACTTAATATTTCAGCTCTGATAAAATCTCTCATTGACGGTGGGATCCTGGCATTTTAAAAGACTTGCATTCTAGGCCAGGCATGGTGGCTCATGCCCGTAATCTCAGCACTTTGGGAGACTGAGACTGGAGGCCCTTAAGGCCAGGAGTTCAAGAATAGCCTAGGCAATATAGTAAGATCCCATCTCAGAAAAAATTTTAATAATTAGCTAGATGTGGGCAACACACCTGTAGTCCCAGCTGCTTAAGAGGCTAAGATGGGAGACCCTGTCACTTTTTACCAAAGGGGTAGGAAGGAAGGAAGTCAGGAACTGACCCCACTGAAGCTGTAGCAGCTTCTGTACATCTGGTTAAGGTGGACAACCAAGCGAGACAACCCAACACACGAAAAGTAAACTGTTGCACGTGGGTCAGTTCCTGACAGCCCCCCCAACATTGGTATGGGACTGCTATTAAAGATTTAAAAATAATTCTGAATTCTGTTGACTAAAATGATAACTTCACATGAATCAAACATTTAAAAAACATAAGCTGGATTTCAGGAGTTTGTTTAAATACAACATATTTCATTAACAGTATTAAAACACCAGCAATAAGCCACGTACTAGACAGAACTGTCCAAAACTGTGCAGAGAGGTTTTGAAATGTAGCTAGTCTACACTGAGATCTGTCGCAAATGCAAAATACACACAGATTTTCAAGAAAGGAGGAAAAAATTATAAAATCTGTCATTTCATATTAATTTTACCTTGAAATAATATTTTGAAAATATTGGATTATACAAAATGCATAATTCATTGCACTTGGCTTCCTTTTACTTCTTCAAAATGTGTCAACAAAAAATGTTTAATTATATACGTGGTCACATCTGTGGCCCACATTATATTTCTCTTGGACAGTGCTGTCATAGACATTTAATAAATGATAGTCATTGCTATTCATAATCATTATGTTATCAAAATAACAATTGTTTTTATTTAGAGAGAAAATAATTCTTTTCACCTGGCCAGATATTGTTCTACAAGGACATAACACATTTTTAGAAAAGTTCTTTGTACTCATGAAGAAAATTTGGAATTTTAGAGACAAACTATAATGAAGAAAGGGGAAATCTCCCTGGTCCTTCTATTGTTGTTAAACTCAAAAGGAAGACTCAAGTGGACTGTTCAAGTAATAGAAAAGTAATCTGCATTAACTTTTGGTGCATTAAAATTTAATCCAGATATTATTTATCTTCACCAATTTAGCTGCACAGAAAAATTATTTGAAATTATTATTATTTTTTGAAACAGTTTCACTATGTCGCCTTTGGTAGAGTGCCGTGGCGTCACAGCTCACAACCTCAAACTCTTGGGCTTAAGCGATTTTCTTGCCTCAGTCTCCCGAGTAGCTGGGACTACAGGCGCCCACCACAACGCCTGCCTATTCTTTGGTTGGGGTGTTCATTCTTGTTTATCAGGCCCTGGCAGGGCTCGAACCCACCACCTCCAGTGTATGTGGCCAGCACCCTACTCACTGAGCTATGGGTGCTGAGTCTATTTGAAATTATTTTACTGCACATTATTGACAGAGTCAGCATCACAGTACTTTCATTATTGAAAACAAACTCTTGTATTATACTTTGTTCTATTGCTGTGACTACCAAGTAGTTTATTCAAAACACTATTTTAGTTAGTGAATAACATTATTTTTTAAAGATATACAGAAAGCTCATAATTTTAATAAAATACAGAGCAAGCCTTCTTCAAAATAAAAGGATACATTACTAACATCTGCAAGAGAATATGCAATGAGATTGCATTTTATTTCTGAAAATTTTAAGAGTTAGCTTAGTCTTTTCATTCAAATTAGATAAAAATGTTGGTGCTGCTTCAGCATCAATAAAACGTGAATGAGAAGTCCACACATACCACTGAGAGCCACAGGGGCCTTCTCGGACTTCTCCGGACTGATACACTTTTCCATTGGCTTCACAGGGACATTCAGCCTTCAATACACATTTTCCTTTCTGTCCAATATCATCCAATAGATAGCCTAGAATATGTTGTGTGAGGTTAATCTCAAAGTCATATAAACATCAGCAAATTATTCAGTAGCGTTTTGTAAAATCACTTGAAATAGTTGTTCTAGTGTAAAAACATGCACTGAAAATGGTAATTTGTTGTTAAATTACTCCTCATTTAGGAATTGGCAAGAGGGTAGACAACAATTTTCTGAGCCTTAGTTCCTGTGGAGCTCAAAGCACAGTCCTGTGGAGCTCAGTGTAGGACCAGACCAGAGCATATTCTGTGGAATAACAGAGCCTGTAGAGATGGAAATACTCTCTGGCTTTAAAATTCACTCCAACCCTCCTCTGCAGTTTGCTAGAAGGAGAGATTAGGAACAGTTGAATTATTGAAATGTCTTGTTACAAATAAGTCACCACTCTGACAAGAGTTGAGTCCCGCTTTGCTTTTGAACGTCAATACCCTCACAGGCACTCACCTTCTGGGCAGGCACAGCCACTCACACACTCACTGTCTTGGAATGGGGCCACGTTAGAACACGTGGCAGGATTGGAGGGGCCACATTCTCTGTAGATGTGTTGTTCTGGGCATCTAGGTTTTTCTGGAAAAAATACAGAAATGTGCACAGTAAATCAGAAGGAGATGAACGTGAGGAGTTTTTCTAAAGGGACTCTTTGATTTTCAAGATATGTCAGTCTTTGAAGATACTCAATATAACTAAATCATGTCACTTTCCCGTACATTGTTTTATGATACAATATGCAGTTGTATTAAGGAGGAGATGTATATTCATATAATTTAGTTTCATCTTAAGTTGAAATTTATACTCTGTTTGTATTATGAGGATTGGCCTAAGCATAAGTGGAAGTTATTTCTATGAAATTTGCATGAACCTCATATTTATGATTTACTAACTTTCCAGCAAAAAAAAATTATAGTTCTAATCAGTATACATTTAGTACACTTTCCAATTATTTTTGTAGAATTCACTCTTTTTTCCCCATGATTGTTACAGATTGTAATCACTACAAATTGCCCAATTAATATCCTTTTTTTTTTTTTTTTTTTTTTTTTTTTTTTTGGCATAGTCTCAAGATGTCACCCGTGGTATAGTGCTGTAGCATAACAGCTCTCAGCAACCTCAAACTCTTGGGCTTAAGCGATTGTCTTGCCTCAGCCTCCCAAATAGCTGAGACTATGTGGCGCCTGCCACAACGCCTAGCTATTTTTGTTGTTGTTGTTGTTGTTGTTGTTGTGGTGGTGGTGGTTCACGTTGTTGTTTAGCAGGCCCGGGCTGGGTTTGAACCCACCTGCCTCGGTGTATGTTGCCAGTGCTCAACCCACTGAGATATAGGTGCCACCCTGCACAATTAATATCTTTATTTTTATTGTTAAATAATAGCTCTGTACATTAGTGCAATCAAGGGGTACAATGTGCTGGTTTCTTATACAATCTGAAATATTCTCATCAAACTGTTCAACGTGGCCTTCGTGGCATTTTCTTAGTTATTGTATATAGACATTTGTATTCTGCCTTTAGTAAGTTTCGCCTGTACCCATTCTAAGATGCACTGTAGGTGTGGCCCCACCCATTACCCTCCCTCCACCCTGACCTCCTCCCTCCCTTCCCCTTCCTTGGCCCTTTCCTCATAGTCTTGTGCTATAGTTGGGTTATAGCCTTCTTGTGAAAGCTATAATTTAGCATCATAGTAGGGCTGAGTACATTGGATAATCTTTCTTCCATTCCTGAGATAATCTGCTAAGAAGAATATGTTCCAGCTCCATCCACGTAAACATGAAAGAGGTAAAGTCTCCATCTTTCTTTAAGGCTGCATAATATTCCATGATATACATGTACTACAATTTGCTAGTCCATTCGTGAGTCAATAGGCACTTGGGCTTCTTCCATGACTTAGCAATTACGAATTGGGCTGCAATAAACATTCTGGTACAGATGTCTTTGTTATATTGTGATTTTTGGTCTTCTGGGTATAAACCTAGTAAAGGAATTATAGGATAGAATGGTAGATCTATTTTTAGGGCTCTAAGTAGTCTGCAAACATCCTTCCAAAAGGAATGTATTAGTGTGCATTCCCACCGGCAGTGTAGAAGTGTGCTCTTTTCTTCACATCCACGCCAACATCTCTGGTTTTGGGATTTTGTTATGTGGGCTACTCTTACTGGGGTTAGGTGATATCTCAAAGTAGTTTTGATTTG
>CAUYPK010161947.1:0-16432 GCA_963574355.1 Loris lydekkerianus
GGAGGGAGGGGGTGGGGCCTTGGTGTGTGCCACACCTTCTGGGGGCAAGACATGATTGCAAGAGGGACTTTACCTAACAAATGCAATCAGTGTAACCTGGCTCATTGTACCCTCAATGAATCCCCAACAATAAAAAAAAAAGAAAGAAAAGAGTCCTTTAGCTACATAGGAGCTTACTTTCTGGTCCTAGTCCAAAAGCAATTTATGATCATTTATTTTAAATTATGACTTTTTAGGGCAGTTTTAGGTACACAGCAAACTTGAGAGAAAGGTGTAGGAATTTCCTGTACACTCTCTGCCCCCACCACACGCATAGCTTCCCTCATTATTAACATCCTAACCAGAATGGTATATTTGTTATAACAGGTAAACTTACCTCATAAATTATCACCAAGAATCCACAATTACCACCCAAATTCCTCCTTGTCTTTTCATGGTTTGATAGCTCATTCCGTTTTTACCACTAAACAATATTCATTGTCTAGATATATCACAATTTTTTTTTTTTTTTTTTGAGACAGAGTCTCACTATATCGCTCTGGGTAGAGTGCTGTAGCATCACAGCTCACAGCAACCTCAAACTCTTGGGCTTAAGCAATTCTCTTGCCTCAGCTCCCAAGTATCTGGGACTGCAGGTGCCCACTACAATGCCAGGCTATTTTTTGGTTGTAGTTTTCATTATTGTTTGGCAGGCCCAGGCTGGATTCGAACCCACCAGCTCTGGTGTATGTGGCTGTCACTCTAGGTGCTGAGCTATAGATGCTGAGCTGATATATCACAATTTATCCATTTACCTATTGAAGGACATCTTGGTTGCTTTTAAGTTTGGCAGTATTTTTTGTTTTTTGAGACAGAGTCCCACTTTGTTCCCCTCAGTAGAGTCCCGTGGCATCATAGCTTACAGCAACCTCAAACTCTTGGGCTCAATGATCCTCTTGTCTCATCCTCCCAAGGAGCTGGGGCTACAGGCATCTGTCACAACACCCAGCTATTGTTAGGGACTGGTTCTCATTTTTGCTTTGGCTGGTCTTGAACTCCTGAGCTTAGGTGGTCCACCCACCTTGGCCTCCCAGAGTGCAAGGATTATAAGCATGGGCCACCTCACCCAGCCATATGCAGGTTTTTGTGTGGACGTAAATTTCAACTCCTTGGGGGTAAATACCAAAGAGTGTAACTACTGGATCACATGGTAAGAGCTCAGTTCTGTCAGAAACTGTCAAAACATCTTCCAAAGTCGCTTTACCATTTTTCATTCCTACCAGCAATGTATGAGAGTTCCTGTTGCTCCACATGCTCACCAGCATTTGCTTTCATTAGTGTTCTGGATTTTGTCCATTTTACTATAATATGCATGTATTCACTGCCATCCCTTTAAGCATTGTAATAAATGTGTTCCCTCTGTCTCAGGAGAGCTTGCTCTTTAGACAAGGTTATCATTGCTGGTCATCTAATTGGACATGTAGTCCTGAAAGGTGTAGTGGTCATTTGTTGTTTAAAACGGGACAGACAGAAAACAGAAGATTGGCTCTGACTATTTTGCCAGGTAGAAATTCTATTCTGAACAAATGACTTACTGGTTATGCTTGAATCTTTTATTAGTTGGAGCTATTAATAACTTCCCCTCAGACAGGTTTGAGTGAAAGGTTGAACAATAGGTTTGCTGATCATGAGTACTGCTTCTGAGACCCAGACTCCAAACTTGGGTTTAGTTGCATTAAGAAAGCAGCCAGTACAGGTAAGTGTCCAATTCTGAAATCTCTTAAAACTATGATGGAGTCCGACCCTGTTAGGAAAATTCTCTCGTTAGAGAGTGAACCTCAGATCCCTTTTATCTTTGTCATTGGGCCTTGGAATAAAAGGAAAGACATTTAACATTCACTATATGCCAAACAGTGCTGGGTCATTCTACCTACCTTTTTTACTCCTCATAATTTCTCTGTAAAATATGTTGTATTGTATCCATTTATAATTCCTCAAATGCTCAAGTTTTGTTTTTTTCCCACCTCCCCGGCCTTCTGGAGCACTCTTGTCACTTCTCCCTTTCACCTAATGAATCCCCACTTACCCTTCAGAGCTCATTTCAGATGTTACTACTTTAAAGAAGTCTTCCTAACCCCCTACGTTTGTTTCCTTATTACACTCTCAAAGCACGCTGTATGTCAATAGCACAAAAAATTATGTGATGAGTCATTTAATGCCGTTTCTACTGGAATGTAAGCTCTGTGAACACAGGAACTGTGTCTATGTCACTTTTCTGTTTTATTTGTAGTGCCAAGTATAGTTCCTTGCACAGAGGTGCTCAGTAAATAATTATATGATTGTGACAAAAGCTGAATGCTAAAGAAAAAAATTAATTTTTAAATAAAAATACATTTTAAAAGTAAAAAGAGAAATGAAAATCTACTAAAACCAATCTATTAAAACTTGAAAACCTTCCTTTAAATTATACCATACTGTATTTTGCCACGTATAATACACAATTTTTTACACAAATTTTTGAGGGAATAATAAGAATGTGCATTATACATGGGTCATAATAATTCTATATCTTTATAAATTTTGTTCTTTTTTTTAGAGACAGAGTCTCAACTTTGTTGCCCTCGGTAGAGTGCCGTGGCATCACAGCTCACAGCAACCTCCAGCTCTTGGGCTGAGGCGATTCTCTTGCCTCGGTCTCCCAAGGTGCTGGGACTACAGGCGCCTGCCACAACACCTGTTGCAGTTTGGCCAGGGCCGGTGCCCTACTCACTGAGCCACAGGCACCACCCTCTTTATAAATGTTTTTAATATTTATATTTATGCTTATGCATCAAAAGTGTAACTCCAGGAAGCAATAACAATACGCCTATGCAAAATAATACCTGGAACATGGTAATGAAAGCATTTTCGGCCAGTGAAGAGTAATGTATTTCTCTTCCTATACTTTATACTTCAGGAACTACCAATCTAGCTAATATTTTTACAAAGATTATTGGAAAATCCCTTGTAAAATTATTAAATATGCTAAGAGCATGGCAAAAGAGCTGCTGAGAGACACTTTGGATCTCCTCCCACGGAGCGTCATCAGAGTGTGGAGGCAAAGGGAAGAAACGCTCCTTCAGAGGCCAAGAGAGAAGGCGGCGATGTGAGGGAAACCTGCAAAGAGGCTGGAGGGGGAGACCTGGATTCTGCAGCAGCGTCAAACTGGGAGCTCCGCTTCAACCAAGATAATGCGAGAAGAGAGTAAAAGGATTGCTCGAGAAAAAAGAAACATTGATGATTTCTCAGGGACACCGAAATGGTGCTTTAACTTTAAGAAGAGAGGTTTGAGCATAAGAACATGAACAAAACTTGCCCCCAAACTTCCAGCAGCCTATGAGAATCGCATTTTGGAGTTTCATTCTTATGTTATCAATCTCTGAAAGACTTACAACTTGGAGCTGACCCAAATTGTCAATATGGATGAGGTCCCACTCACACTTGGTGTGCCATTCCACAGAACTGTGGATGTCAGAGGAGCAAAGACAGTAGCTGTTAAAACTAGAGGACATGAGGTAGGGTAGAGTGGCTCACGCCTGTAATCCCAGCCCTCTGGGAGCTGAGGGAGGTGGATAGCTTGAGCCCAAGAGTTTCGGGTTGCTGTGAGCTATGACACACACACACAATTTTTTTTTCTGTTGAGACAGAGTCTCACTCTGTCACCCTGGGAAGAGTGCCTTGGTGTCATAGCTCACAGCAACCTCAACCTCTTGGGCTTAAGCGATTCTCTTGCCTCAGCCTCCCAAGTAGCTGGGACTACAGGTGCCCACCACAACACCTGGCTATTTTTTGTTGCAGTTGTTGTCGTCATTTAGCTGATCCAGGCTGGGTTTGAACCCTCCAGCCTCGGTGTATGTGGCTGGAGCTATAACCACTGTGCTACGATGCCAAGCCAAAAATAATTTTTTTTAAATGAAAGTTTTTTTTTCATGAACATTTGAGCCAAAAGCAAGGTTGCCAAAAGCAAGGTTCACATCACACCAGCAAAGTATGGTACATGGAACCTCACAGGAAGTATTACTTAATGAAATCATCCAAGAGGCTTTCTCAACTCAAGTTCAGTTATAGATAGGGTTAACTATAAAAGTTATGCAGTAATCTCATTGTACCAGCAGGGTGTGGTTGTGGGATAAGGAACTTAGTCTTCAACAAGTCTCCCAGTTCTGTGTAGGTAACCTTTTCAGAGAAGTCCTACCTTTCTGAGAAGGTATTTTTGAAGAGAGCTGGTAGGAAAGGTTTTAGGACATGTCCAATTAGGAAACTTTATAAGAGTTAGACACTTCTGTAGGTTGATAGTAGTTCTAACTTCCGGCTGGGCAGAAAACTGCTTGTTTTGTGGAAGAGTAAAACCCAGAAACAAACATCAAAAATGAAAAGCCTCCCAACTTTTGAGGAACAAACGAAATATGTTGTGGAGGCTCTGCTCAAGGAATTCTTGGGCCCAGCACCGCAGGTGGCTAATCGGGCCCTAACCTCTGAAGACAAACCTGATTCAGGTAAGGCTCCTGGCCTGTGCTGTTGATAACAGGTTTAAAAAGATTATGCTTTTTTTCACCTTAAGTGTCAAAGGCAAACGCTCAGCTTTAGTAACATCTGAAGGAAAAAAAAGAGTTCAATGAAGGGAGATTTTCTGGCTATTGGTATTGACAGCATTGAAGTTCTTGGGAGAGAACAATAACAAAATTGTTTAAAAGACTAGAGAACTTTCTATTATTGCCCCAATTCCTGGGACTTGCCATCCCTTCAAGCATTGTGAAAAATGTAACCAATATGTTCCCTTTCTCTTACTTAGGAGAGGCTTCCGCTTTTGACTGCACTATCATTGTTGGTCGTCTTCGGTGGTTGGGAGACCAGATTAATGAAGAGATGGAAGCTTCTGTTAAAAACTTTGCAGAAACCATTCAGGGACAGGTCAGGTTTCTACTTCATGCTATTTGATGCTTTGTTTCTATTTCAAACTTCTTTTTTTTACTACTTTTATGTGACTGTGACTAGGAATATTTGGGTGCTTATATTCATCAAGGAGATGGAGCAGGAATTCTCCAATTGCTAATTCTTCAGAAGTTAATCAAAACCTAAGTGGGTATAGAGACAGAAAGCTCTTGGCATAAGCTGAACAGCCTTCAGCCTGTCTCCACTTGGGTTTCTTTCTTTCTTTTTTTTTTGAGACAGTGTCAGTATGTCTCCCTCGGTAGAGTGTCGTCACAGCTCACAGCAACCTCAAACTCTTGGGCTTAAGCAATTCTCTTGCCTCAGCCTCCCTTGTAGCTGGGACTACAGGCACCTGCCACAATGCTGGGCTATTTTTTTGTTGTAGTTGTAGTTTTGTTTTGTTGCTGTTGTTTGGCAGCCCTCGGCTGGCGCCCTAACCCCTGAGCCCTGGGCGTCGAGCCTCCACGTTTTCATCAGAGCTGTGCTTAGTGCACAATAGTGATTGCATTTTACTCTTGGCAAAGTTATCTTAATACTGGCTTGGCGCCTGTAGCTCAGTGGCTAGGGCACCAGCCACATACACCAGAGGTTGCGGCTTTGAACCCAGCCTAGGCCTGCCAAACAACAATGACAACTACAACCAAAAAATAGCAGGGCATTGTGGTGAGTGCCTGTAGTACTTGGGAGGCTCAGGCAAGAGAATCACTTAAGCCCAAGAGTTGGGGGTTGTTGTGAGCTGTGATGCCATGACACTCTACCAAGGGTGACATAGTGAGACTCTGTCTCAAAAAAAAATTTTGGGGGGGGGGCACATTGTCTTTTCCCCACTAGGGCTCAGCAGTGAACTATATACAGGAGTGACAGGCAGTTTACAAGTTGGACACAATGAGGGATAAGCCCTTACAACAGCCCACCGGCCTTTCATCAGAATGCTGATTAATAGGCTGAGCATGGCTGCCCACACCTGTAATCCTAGAAATCTGGGAGGCCTGAGGCAGGTGGATCCCTTGAGATCAGTAGTTCAAGACCAGCCTGAGCAAAGCAGGACCCCCATCTCTACTAAAAATAGAAAAAGTAGATGGGCGTTGTGGTGGGTGTCTGTAGTCCTGGCTACCTTGGAGGCTGAGACAAGAGAATCGCTTGTACACAAGAGTTTGAGGTTGCTGTAAGCTGTGACACCAGGGCACTCTCCCAGGGTGACAGAATGAGACTGTGTCTCAAAAGAAAAAAAAAAAGAATGCTGATTATTGACAGTAGTCCTTGGCCTTTGTGTTGGAGATAAAGACTATAAGGCAGTGTCCTAGGATATGTTGCCGATTAATATCAATAGTGACAACTAATACTGATTGATTACTTCCTATGTGCCATTGTTATCTCATGTAACCATTCACCCCTGTCTGAGTTGTCAAAGCATCCTAGAAGCTGTTGATCATTAGAGCAACTGCTCCTCTTCTGCATGTAACATCATGAGTGTAAACCTATTTTGTTCACTGATGCAATCACACAACCTGGATAGTGCCTGATATACAAAAGGCCCTTAGTAAATATGTATTTCCTGACCTGATACCATTTAAGCAGATAAGGCAACTGGGGCACAAGGAAATACGTAATTAAGTCACTCAGTAAGTCAGTAAGTGCTGGACGGAGTGCAATGGTAAGATCATAGCTCACTGCAGCCTTAAACTCCTGGGCCCAAGTGATCCTCCTTCTTCAGCCTCCTTAGTAGCTAGGGCTATAGATGCATACCACCACACTTGGCTAATTTTTCTTATTCTTTGTAGAAATAGGTCTTGCTATGTTACCCAGGCTGGTCTCAAACTCCTGGCCTCAAGTGATCTTCCCACCTCAGCCTCCCAAAGTGCTGGGATTACAGGCACGAGCCACCGCACCTGGCTTGCATGAAGCTAAGATTTAAACCCAGACTGATTCCGGAACCAAGCTCTTAATCATTTATGTTTTCTTCCCCCTACAGTACACAGTTTGGATAGTGTGCCTACATTACATCCAGGCAGAAGTGGACTTATTACTCCCAATTGCTTGCCCTGAGGCTGTCCTGTGTAACTTCTAGCTGAATCTACCTTTTTCTACCTCATTTAAAAAATTTTTGAAACAGTCGCAAAAGTTTGAAACAGTCTCAGAAAAGTTGTAAACATGGCACAAAGAATTTCTCTCTGAGTCATTTGAGAGTCAGTAGGTGATGTATTTCATCACCCCCTAATACTTCCTTCCTAATATTTCCTTCAAACAAGGACATTCTTATTATAGAACTACAATCTATCAAAACTAGGAAATTAACATTGATACATTATCATCTAATGGATAGGTCCCCTTCAAGTTTTGCCAGTTGTTCCAATAAAGTAAGTTACAGTAAAAAAGATCCAATCAGGATCATACATTGAATTTAGTTGTCATTGCTCTTTAGTCCCCTTCAATCTGGAATAGTTCTGCAGTCTTTCCTTGATTTTCACAACCTTGACACTTGAAGATTATGGGCGATTATGGATTAAATGTCCCTTAACTTGAGCTTGTTTGCTGTTTTGTCTTGAATAGATTCAGCATTTGCACCTTCACAGAAGTGTTGCTACTTTCTTCTCACTGCATCCTATCAATTGTCATAAGATTTAGTTTTATCCCATTATAGGCGTTGTTTTTAATCACTTAAAAGTGTCTGTGGCTCGGTGCCTGTAGCTCAAGCGGCTAAGGCACCAGCCACATACACCAGAGCTGGCAGGTTCGAATCCAGCCCAGGCCTGCCAAACAACAGTGACAACTACAACAACAAGAAAGAAAGAAAGAAAGAAAGAAGGAAGGAAGGAAGGAAGGAAGGAAGGAAGGAAGGAAGGAAGGAAGGAAGGAGAGAGAAAAGAAAGAAAGGAAAGAAAGGAAGGAAGGAAAGAAAGGAAGGAAGGAAAGGAAGGAAAGAAGGGAAGGAAGGAAGGAAGGAAGGAAGGAAGGAAGGAAGGAAGGAAGGAAGGAAGGAGAAAAGGAAAGAAAGAAAGAAAATAAGAAAATAGCCAGACACTGTGGCGGCCACCTGTAGTCCCAGCTACTTGGGAGGCTGAGGCAAGAGAATCGCTTAAGCCCAGGAGTTGGAGGTTGCTGGAGCTGTGATGCCACGGCACTCTACCCGGGGTGACAGCTTGAGGCTCTGTCTAAAAAAAAAAAAAAAAAAAAAAAAGCGTCTGTATGGCTTCTCCATGGTAAAGTTATTCTTTCCCCTTCATAATTAATAAATGTTTTATAGAAAGATACTTTAAAACTATATAACTATCCCATATCTCATCAAACTTTTCAATAAATTTATTTCTATATCAGCATGGACCCTTTAATTCCCACTTTATTCAATGGTTTATAATCTATTGCTATTGTTTTTTATTTAGATGTTCATGTTGCTCCAGATTTAGCTAGTGGAGTCCTTTTAATCTGGACTGTATCCTTTTGTTTGTTTTGAGACAGAGTCTTAATATATCACCCTCGGTAGAGTGCTGTGATGTCACAGCTCACAACCACCTCAAACTCTTGGGCTTAAGTGATTCTCTTGCCTTAGCCTCTCAAGTAGCTGGGAGTACAGGTGCCGGCCACAACGCGCGTCTACACCCAGCTATTTTTTTTTTTTTTTTTTGTAGTTTTTTGGCCGGGGCTGTGTTTGAACCCACCACCTCAGGTATATGGGGCTGGCACCCTACTCCTTTGAGCCACAGGCACTGTCCCCAGCTGTTTTTCTGTTGTAGTTGTCATTGTGGCAGCCCCGGGCCAGGTTTGAACCCACCAGTCCTGGGATATGCGGCTGGCGCCCTCACCGCTGAGCTACAGGCACCGAGCCAGGACTCAGGCGCTGAGCCTGGACTGCGTCTTTTAAACTTGTCTCTGTCATTCTTCCTTAATTTCTAACAGAAAGTCTTGAACTTTCCAAACCCCCAAACTGGAATCAGCTATTCTCTAGTAACCTCTAGTTTCTTTCTTTCTTTGTTTTTTTTTTTTTGTTGTTGTTGTTGTTGTTTGTTTGTTTCTTTTTGAGACAAAGTCTCACTTTGTCATCTTTGGTAGAGTACCATGGCGTCATACCTCACAGCAACCCCAAAATCTTGTGCTCAAGTGATCCTCTTGCCTCAGCCTCCCAAATAGCTAGGACTATAGGTGGCCGCCACAACGCCTATTTTTTAGAGATGTGGTCTCGCTGTGTTCAGGCTGGTCTCGAATTCTTGTGTTCAGGCCATCCACCTACCTTGGCCTCCCAGAGTGCTGAGATTACAGGCATGAGCCACCATGGCCAGCCCCTCTGGTTTCTTTCAATGGAGAATGCTATTTCAAAATCAAGATCTAGGTACCCTCCCATGTGGAGGCCCCTCTAAGCTTGTTTGGGCTCTGAAATCCTTCTCTGTGCACTGTCGACCCCCCTACACCTCAAAAGATCTTGCTTGGCACCACCTAATTGCTTTTGGATCACATCATTTGGGAAAGAAAGAGGAAGAAAAAGAGCTAACCATTTTTTTTTTAACTTAGAGTTTCCTAGACATTTTCTTGTCAGACAAGTAATACCTTTATAATTCAATCTGCTGGACTATCATATACTTAATATTTTTCACTCAAATCATTTTATTTTTCTTTCATTTTGTTCATGCCAACCAATATTATCTGAAATCATGGGATTGATGGACTACTTTTATATTTTCTAATACCAATTAAAATATCAAAATACTAAAATGAGAAAAGTTTACCCCCTAAGACTACCTCAGACACCATCAGTGGTATGTTCGCTGCTCTTTGAGAGACTTGCTCTGATGGCTCCTGTACTCTACTGTGACACATGCTGTATATGTCTCCTCAGGTAGGACCTGAACTCGAGGAAACAGTGAACAAATTCAGTGAGGAATTGTGTGCCCAGAATTCCAGCTTAGCTCCTGAGATAGCCTTTCTGAGAGTGTTAGTGAAACTTTGCGAGTGTGTGGCCCGCAGGGCTCCTGAAATATTAAGACAGATGGCTAGCCCTATCACGAATATGATCAATGGGAAAGAAGACATCCGGAAATTCATCCAGGCCCAAGGAGGCTGGGTAAGTTTGTTGGGGCTCCTGGCTCTGGTAGGCACATGCTCTGTTTTTGTACTAATACCTAGTATTCCAAATCATGACCTTTTTTGTAAGTTGGAAAGCAAGCAGGAAAACAGACCTCCCTACTTTGCTGAAAATGCCTGGATTTTCTGGCCAGAGAAAAGGGGAGCAGACAGAAGACCAGCATGTGGGGTCTTCCCAAGTATTGCTATCCAAAATGTTGACTGCTGACTCTTAAAAAGCTAATATTTACTTCCTACATAATCATATATAAAGTATTAATACATTGGTGGTAGAGCTCTTATCTCAGGCTGGCTTCACTCTGCTCCCTTGTAAATTTCCAGGTCTTCTTACTCTAATATCTTTAGGTGTGTGCTGAGGAAGTTTGGAATCATCTAAATATGATCCAACAAAACCCAATCTTACCTGCTGTAGTGATAACTACAGGACGCCATTCTAATCCCATGTATTAGTAATTAGTGATCTTTAGAACTTCTGCTATCGTGGAGCACTCCCCTCCGCTTGCAGGATCAGCAGAAACCTTAGAAAGAGCTGTACTCCCCAGAAGTATCTGTACCCTGGTTTCTTAGAAAGTTCCAAACACCATTCCTTTGACTATAAGATTTTCACTGTCTCTTCCTAGGAAAATCTGGAGAGCTGAAGAAGTGGAGCTATTCCCCAGAGTGAACATCATTTCTTTGACTGATTTTGTGATTGATTTCTGGAGTTACACAAATCAAAAGACACTTTCATCATTTGATCAGAACTGAATTTAATAGAATAAATTATTTTCTACTGATTGTTAAAGTTGGAAGCAGCTCCCAAAAGCCTACAGACATTTTCTACTTTCTGTTCTTACATTGAGTGTTAATGAAGTTCTGTTAAAGCAAAGATCTCCAGACAGAAAGTAATGAGTTGTCAGTGATAGGAATCCAGGCAAGGCCTTTGCGGGATGTATTTTGGGGGAAAGGGAGAACAATGGCAACTATTCATTTTCACTTGTCTAATGGTGTTCTGTTTATGAAATAAAATTCTTCTATGCATTTGAACCTACGTTGAATAAATACCAGCTCCTTCTTTTACCCTATGTTGCCCATAAAGCATCAGACTGAAGATTTAGTTCCAAGGATGCTGTGTTATTTTGAGATCTGCCCATTGGGATTCACCAAGCGAATGGGTAAGCACCTCTGGCCTAGGTGTTGTGGGTCTTAGAGACCCAATCTTAGTGACGCTTAAGTGTTTGGGCTGCAGGAAGAAGACACTGAAGCCCAGAGATTGAGAATGAATTCATATTGCCTGATTTTAACCATTTAATTTCACCATGGGCTAATTATGTGACACTGGACAACTAACCTCATTCCTCTGTGCCTTGGTTTCCACTTTTTAAAAAATTTCCGGTTAATGTGAAGGTACAAACAACCAGGTCACAATAATTGAATTTGTTAGGTAGAGTCCCTCTTGTAGTTGTGTTTAGCACCCACAACGTGTGCCATATACCCTACGTTGTGCCCACTTAGTGGGAGCACCCAATCCCTCCCCTTCCCTCCTCCCTCAGCCTCCCCCGAACTTGAATTGAAATGAGTTTTTCTCCTATATAAATTAAATCATCTACTGGAGTCATATTATTATTATTTTATTTTATTTATTTTAATTTTTTTTTTTAGACAGTCTCACTACGCCACCTTGGGTAGAGTGCCATGGCATCACAGCTCATGGCAACCTCAAACTCTTGGGCTTAAGCAATTCTCTTACCTCATCCTCCCAAGTAGCTGGGACTACAGGTGCCACCACAACACCTGGCTATTTTTTTTGTTGTTGCAGTTGTCATTATTAGCTGGCCTGGTCTGGGCTTGAACATGCCAGCCTCAGTGCATGTGGCTGGCGCTGTAACCACTGTGCTATGAGTGCTGAGCCTGGCTTCATATTAGAATTGATACATTGGATATTTGCTTTTCCATTCTTGTGATACTTCACTGAGAAGAAGGTGTTTCAGCTCCATTCAGGTTAATACAAAAGATTTAAAGTCACCATCTTTTTATGGCTGAATAGTATGCCATGGCATCTCACTAGCAAGCATCTACCCACATTTTTATTTATTTATTTCTTTTTCAGATCAAGTCTAACTCTGTTGCCCTGGGTAGAGTGCCATGGCATCATTGTAGTTCACAGCAACCTCTAATTCCTGGGTTCAACTGATCCTCTTGCCTCAGCCTCTCAAGTAGCTAGAACTACAGGCATGTGTCACCACGCCCAACTAGTTTTTCTATTCTTAGTAGAGACAGGGTCTCACTCTGGCTCAGGCTGGTCTCAAACTTCTGAGCTCAAGCAATCCACCCACCTCAGCCTCCCAGAGTGTGAGGATTACAGGTGTGAGCCACCATGCCCAGCCAGTTTCCACGTTTTTAAAGTAGACACGATTTGGTATTTACTTCACAGGATTGTTATGAGGGGTGAATGAAAAAAATACACTTTATAAAGGACTTTGCTAGTGCCTAGGATATCTTAAACAACATGGCGCCTCCGTGATATGGAGTTCTGTGGTTCCAGGTCGACTTTTTCACTCTCCTTCAACTCTGTCTCTCACAGATGCAAACCACTTCCTGGCTTGACCTCTTGCTTGGATGTGAGTGATTCCTACATATGATTTATTTCCTTTCTTCTCAAATCCATAGCCACAAATTCTGATTCTTTATGTGTGCCTTTCTTATCCCTGTCCTCTCCTAGATTGCCATACAACTAGCCCCAGACCTCTGCCATTTCTACCATCACTGTCACCCTCGCTCCAGCCAACTTACCCAGTTAGTCCTTTTTTCGTCTTTTTTTAGGCAGAATCTTGGTATGTTCCCCAGGCTGGTCTCAAACTCCGGGGCTCAAAAATCCTCCTACCTTCCCCTCTGGAGGAGCTGGGATCATACATTCAGGCCAACATGCCTGGCTTTCAATTCATTCCTTCCTTTTTGTCATGGTTATTCCTGTATGATTTTATTACCAACTATCTGAACTATTGGTTAAAAAAAAAAAAAAATCCTCCTTGTTATGCTTTCAGTTGATTGCTTGTTCCGGTCTTGTGCTGACCCCACAGTGACCAAAGTTCTGGTGGCTGATTTGTCCATTGTGTCAATGTGTTTTTTTTATTTATTTATTTTTCATTTTGAGACAGTCTCACTATGTCACCCTCAGTAGAGTGCCATGGCGTCACAGCTCACAGCAACTTCAAACTCGGGCTTAAGTGATTCTCTTGCCTCAGCCTCCCAAGTAGCTAGGACCACCAGCACCCGCCCCAGCGCCCAGCTATTTTATTTGTTGCAGTTGTCATTATTGTTAGCTGGCCTGGGCTGGGTTTGAACCTGACAGCCTTGGTATATATGACCGGCGCCTTGGCTGCTGAGCTACAGGTGCTGAGCCTAACTTGTTTTTAGACATGGTATAATTAAAAAAAAAATTAATATACTACTAAAGGAGATTATAAGACTTTTAAAAATTATCAGAAGGAGGCATTTATTTCTTTAAAATATTTTAAAGTATCTTTTATCATCTCATTTTGCCCAGTGTCAGCAGAAAAGAATTATTTTTAAATCACGAAATACTTTCCAACAGCATGGCTTTGACTGCCATTCTCTTAAAGTCCTTCACTGGAGCTTTCAAGGGTGATTGGATATGTTCATTATCTTGATTGTGGTGATGGTTTCATGGAAGCTCATCGATCTATATACTTTGAAATGTGTATTGTATGTCAGTACTACCTCAATAAAGTTCTTTAAAAAAAACAAACAAAAACATCAGTGGCTCCCCAGTGTCAATCAAATAAAGGCTGACCTTCAGCTGGGTATTGAAATTCCACCAGAATCTGGCTCTGACTACCATTTCTAGCCTTATCAATCATGATTCTCCTGTACAGCCCCATGCCTTTATAAAACAGTGGTCATTTTCTCCACGATGGTTATCCAGATAACCTGAACAAGAAGTGAACTTTGCCTCTGCAAACTTTGGTTTGCACCACTTTTATGGTTCTTATCACGAACGGCCTTAGATTGTAGTTATTTCTATATTTATCTTCTCTACTAGTATAAAAGATCCTTGAATTATCCAATTTGTTGTACATTTCTGTAGTATTCCTCCTCCCCATTCTCTTGCATGTGCATGAAAATTATAAATATTCATTAAATAAATAAATGGATGATTGACTTAGGTGAGACTTCATATTTGATTTTCTTCTCCTTTTTTTTTTTTTTTTTTGAGATAGAGTCTCACTTTGTCATCCTTGGTAGAGTGCTGTGGCTTTACAGCTCACAGCAACCTCAGGCTCTTGGGCTCAAGTGATTCTCTTGCCTCAGCCTCCCAAGTAGCTGAGACCACAGGCATCTGCCACAACGCCCAGCTATTTTTTTTTTTGTTTGTTTGTTTTCTTTTTTAGACACAGGGTCTCCGTCTAGCTCATTATGGCCTCAAACTTGTGAGCTCAGGCGATCCACCCACCTTGGCCTCCCAGAGTGCTAGGATTACAGGTGTGAGCCACCATACCTGGCCTATATTTTGAGCAGGATGCTAAGCCTTACCAGGAGTACTGACTTTGTCTTTCTTTCTTTCTTTTTTTTTTTTGAGACAGAGTCACTCAGTCACCCTAGGGTTGAGTGTTGTGGCATCACAGCTCACAGCAACCTCAAACTCACAGGCTGAATTGATCCTCTTGCTTCAGCCTCCCAAGTAGCTGGGACTACAGACTCCTGCCACAACACTCGGCTATTTTTAGAGGCTGGGTCTCACTCCTCCTCCAGCTGGTCTGAAGCTCAGGCAAACCACCCACCTCGGTCTCCCAGAGTGCTGAGATTACAGGTGTGAGCCACCGCAGCACACCTTTCTTTAAAAAAAAATGTTTTAACTGCAAGTTATAGGTTGACCTTTGTCTCTGAAATTCTGAAAGCAACGGCAGAGTGTGATTCTCTGTGTGCTGTGTGGGAAGCTGACCGTGAAGTCTGCAGCAGGTGAACTGAGGGGCTTGGTGAGTTCTCACAAAGCTGTAACAACCATAAGCAGATTGGAAGATGAATAGGGGAGATTCCTACTGTAAAAGATGTGAAAACATGAGCAAATCAGACAAGCTATCTTAAAGATAGTTTATAAGCATCTTCTATGTCCATTTATAAAAGAGAAGCAGGAATATTCTGGAGATAAAGGAAGTAACTTCTTTCTGGCATTGCAGTCATTCAGAGTGGGACTCTGTACCTCAGTGACAGGGTCCTTTCAAGGTCATAACTCTGTCGCTTGGGCAGCAGCATTAAAAAGTACCTTTTGCCAGGTTCTTATACCTCCTGTAAGGAAGGCCCATCTGCTCCTGGCGTCGTGGAAGAGCCTAGCCAGGGACTGTCCTGGCAAGTTGCCTGGGGTAGCTGATAGAGCAGCTGTCTCACCAAAGCCTAACCTCATTACCGAGCATGCGTCATCCCAACAGACTTCCCTGAGATATACTCAAGACCATGTAAGAACCATGGGTTATACAAATGCATGGAAGATGCTACCATTGCCTTTGATAAGCCTGAAACTACAGGCGGCATCTTAACGTGTCCTCTTTTGAAGAAAGTTTAAATAAACTTATAGGAGACAAGGAATGTTGTGAATAAATAAAGAAAACGTCTTTAGCTGAATATAAAGATTTATACTGAAGAGATTCAGACAAAGACAAGATCATGATGAGATGGAATTAGGGGCAAGATTTTTGAAGAAATCAAAATCGTGAAGCTTTATGGCTTCATTTTCATCTGGGCAAAAATTAAAGATGAGAAGTAGAAAAAGAAACAGTGAAAGAATTCCAGGAGGGTGAGCGAGTACTGTGCTTTCATGGGCCTCTTCTTTATGAAGCAAAGTGTGTGAAGGTTGCCATAAAGGACAAACAAGTGAAATACCTTATACATTACAGTGATCAGAATAAAAATTGGGATGAATGGGTTCCAGAGAGCAGAGTACTCAAATATGTGGACACCAAGCTACAGAAACAGAACTTCAAAAAGCCCATCAGGAGCAGTCTGCAGAGGGGAAGATGAGAGGGGCTGCCCCAGGAAAGGAGACATCTGGTCTGCAACAGAAAAATGTCAAAGTGAAAACAAAGAAGAATAAGCAGAAAACACCTGGAAATGGAGATGGTGGCAGTACCAGTGAGACACCTCAACCTCCTCAGACGAAAAGGGCCCAGGTAGATCCTACTGTTGAAAATGAAGAAACATTCATGAACAGAGTTGAAGTTAAAGGAAAGATTCCTGAAGAGCCAAAACCTTGGCTTGTTGATGACTGGGACTTAATCACCAGGCAAAAACAGCTCTTTTATCTTCCTGCTAAGAAGAATGTGGATTCCATTCTGGAGGATTATGCAAATTACAAGACATCTCATGGAAACACAGATAATAAGGAGTATGCTGTTAATGAAGTTGTGGCAGGGAT
>CAUYPK010161957.1:0-17158 GCA_963574355.1 Loris lydekkerianus
AAACCCAGCCCCGGCTGAACTGCAACAGAAAAATAGCTGGGTGTTGTGGCGGGCACCTGTAGTCCCAGCTATTCGGGAGGCTGAGGCAAGAGAATCACCTAAGCCCAGGAGTTGGAGGTTGCTGTGAGCAGTGTGATGCCATAGCACTCTACCGAAGGCAATAAAGTGAGACTGTCTCTACAAAAAAAAAAAACAGAGAAGCTAATTTTGACATAATTTTCTGATAAGTCTTCATAATGTGCTACATTTTATAATATGTTTTCTTTTATTCCTCACAACAGTTCAGGTATTACCACTTCTTTTTTCACAGCTGATAAAATAGAAGCTCAAAATAGTTATGTAACTTTCCCCAATAATCAAACATTTAGACCTCAAACCAAATCTTCTTTGCAGTATGTATCCTTTTCATTATGCTCTGTCAACTCAGGAGAGTGCCAAAGGCATCATAGTCAAATATCAAAATATATAATATTAAGTGGCCAGAAACTACGAAAGGCTTTATTTATTTATAGCTCACAGCAACCTCAAACTCCAGGGCTCAAGCAATCCTGCCTCAGCCTCCTGAGTAGCTGGGACTACTGCCACTTGCCACTACATGCAGCTTATTTTTTCTATTTTTAGTAGAGATAGGGCCTTACTTTTGTTCAGGCTAGTCTCAAACGCCTGAGCTCTAGGATCCTCCTGCCTTGGACACCCTCCTGCCTTGCAGTGAGCTATGAAGATACCTCTGCATTCCAGCTGGAGACACACCAAGACTCTAAGGCTGAAACAGGAGGACTGCTTGAGCCCAGGAGTTTGAGGTTGCAACAACCCTCTCTCCTCAGGCTCCTGAGTAGCTGGGGCCATAGAAGCTTACTACAACCCCTGACTAACTTTTTTATTTTTAGCAGAGACAGGTCTGGCTCTTGCTCAGGCTGTTCTTGAATTTCTGAGCTCAAGGATCCTACTGTCTGGGCCTCCAAGTGAGCCACGGTGTCTGGCTAACTCCTGCACTTCTGAGTGCCTTCTGCCTGGCAAGACCTTGTCCCCTCACCAGATAATATCATGGCTTATTCTTTCAGAACATTTCTCTATCTATACCTTATCAGAGTTACTCTTCTAGACCACCCCTAACTAAAACAAAAAAACCTCCTCACAGTTCTGCCTATTCACTTATCCTTTTTGTTTTCTTCACAGCACTTATCACCAACTGACAGTTTATATTTTCTCCTTTTATCTCCCCAGAATGTTTTATGAGGACAGAAATTTGTTTTGCTCACCCTTACATTCTCAGTGTATGGCACATAAAAACTGCTCAGTAGGGGGCAGCGCCTGTGGCTCAAAGGAGTAGGGCGCTGGCCCCATATGCCAGAGGTGGCGGGTTCAAGCCCAGCTCCAGCCAAAAATTAAAAACAAACAAAAAAACGCTCAGGCTGTTTCTATTTAATGAGACAATCACTGGGAATATCAATGTATCTGTTCAACTTTGAAAAGATGCGGGTACAGTAGAAAGACTATCATGTGGGGAAGGGGTGAGAGTCCTTGGTAACGTAACAGCATGGTAGCTTATCTGATGCTTCACTGCCCACGTGAGACTTCACGAGGACAAGGTACACCCGACAGCACTTTACCTGCGCGATAGGAACTGCACACAAGGCCACACCAAATCCAACCGCCACAGTTTTGTGCCATGGTCTTATCAATTCTGAGAAACAGCGCTTCTTCAAGTTAGCCACGGCAGGAACACAGCGTCGGTACCTAGAAACACGAGTCACTGAGCAGGTGCCACCCCCGTCTGAACGCCTGGCTCTATTCACAGGGACTGGACACTCACACTCGGTTAAGCACGACCCAAAGCGAGGATGCGAGGATGCGAGGGCGCCCTCCAGGAGACAGGGCGTGGTTTTCAACAGACGCCGGGAAGGTTCAAATGTTAACCTCAAAGCCTTTTAGGAATCTGATGCCCGGGCAGGATTTAGCTCCGGACTCCCGGGTTCCGAGTGTGTCTGACAGTCCCCGTCACAAAGACCCAGGGGCTGTGCGGCGCTAGGAGGGGACCCCGCTCTCGGAAAGAGCGTCCCCTAACCACCCGCTCCCGTCCGGGGCTCCCCCCTCTCCCTTAGCTCTCCTCGGGGACTCGCGGGATTAATGGGCGCTGGCCGGCCCCAAAATGGCCCCGAGACTTGGGGGTCCTGTTTTTAGGAGTTAGAAACTGAAGAGAAAGGAACCCGGGAATTGAATGCGGGGGTTAGTGCCCTCAGACTTCTGATCAGGGCGTGACTCCGCGGCCCGGTTCGTCCCACAAGGAAAAAGCAGCCAAACCAAAAGCGTGCAGCGGACCGGCCCACAGCACTTCTACGTCGATCCCCGCACCCCTAGTCCTGCCCGGCCGCATAGGTACCTGAAGAAGGAGGCTACGCCCCTCGACAGCCAACTCCTCAGAGCCGCCATCCCGCGGCGGGCGGACGCCGGATGCATACGCTGGAAGTGACGTAAACTCGTGGGCAGAGGGCTGGGCGCGACCGCCACCTCCGCGGACCGGGACTCATGGCCACGCCCCGAACAGAGGAAGCAGTTGGGATTGGGCAAACGGGGAGAGGAGGCGGAGCTTAGGGTAACGGCCGTAACGGGTGCGCCGGGGGACCAACTGCCGGACCTACAGCGCGGGGCCGGGCGGCCTCTCGGCCTGAGGGCGCGGAGCCGAGTCGGGTGTCCGACGCTGGAGAGTGGTCTCGGGTCGGGCGTGAGGCACGGAGTTCTCTGGTTAGCCGTGCGCTGGGGACGGGAGTGGCGCCGGCTCTGTTCCCCCGCTGGGGGTGGGGGCGGGGAGCGCGCGTCGGCGCTGTCACTTCAGCACCAGGAAGTAGGTGGTCCAGCCCGCCAGCAGCAGCGCCCCGACGAGCACAGTGTAACTGAGCAGCACGAAGGCGAGCAGCTCCCGCAGCAGTTGCAGCACGTGGACGGTGGACGAGGCCGGCATCGCCCTGCGCTGGAGTCACCGGGAGCCCCTAAGCACGCAGAGGACGGCGCGGCCGAGTCGGCCTGTCCTAGTAGGTCCTGGACCTCAACACGAGAAACCGAAGGAGACGCTCTCCCGGCACTGGCATTAGAGACCTCTCTCGCCTAAACCCAAAGTCGCCCTAATTATTCGGCTGAGCTGGGCTCTGAGGAGGGAAAAGCCAAGGTCGGCTCTTACCCGCCCGCTGCCACGCCAGTCTTCATCCCCAGCCCTCTCCTCTCACCATCTCCTGCATTTTTAATGCCATGCGCGCCGCTGAGGCTGGCGGAGGCGTCTACCCTCTTCCCATCGCTCAGGCTGCAGCCCCAGTTGCGGCCCTGCCTAGGCGGGGAAGGGAAGAGCCCGCTGGGGCAAAGGCACCACTAGCCTTCTTGCAGCTTCAGGCCTCCCCCATCCCCTGCCCGAGGCTTGCCTTGGCCGAGTTGGAGGATCACTTGCTGTCGGCCAGCCAGGGGTGCCAGAGGTGGGCATGAGTCCGGTCCTGCACTCAGCGTCCCCACCGTGCTCTGTGCATCCGCCCCAACCCTTCTAACCTCACCAGACCAGCTTTTCACCTGCCCTGCTGCCCTGCCCAGTGACACCCCTCAATGCCACTACCTTCCTTCTCGCCCATCACTCACTTGGCAAAGTTTACAAAATCCTCCACCACCGGGGCTCGGTAGTTCCTCTCCGGTCTGGTGTCCGAAGGTCGGCCTGTGTGCTCCAGCAATCTGGGTAGGGCTGGGAGATGTTCAGGCAGCAGCAGCACTCGACAACTAGGTGTGGCCTAGAGACCAATTACAACCTCCGCATGGTCCCTGAGCTCTGAGGGAGCTGCGCATAAGCGATCCCAGGCCAGGCGGGGCACTGGCAACCCTGCCCACTCACCGCCTATGTCACCACCATTGACAACGGGATTCAGCCGTGGTTTGCAAAGCTCCTGACTTAGATCTGAGTTGACCAGGAGGTACACTAGGTGGTATTTCAAGCCCCTTCATGTCCTGCTTTTCTAAACACTATAGGTAGGCCACAATACCACCTTTTTTAGCAAACATCAAGAACAGTCCCAATCTACTCTGAGTGTGGGCCGAGGCAGGTGGACTGCTTGAGCTCAGGAGTTTAAGACCAGTCTGAGCAAGAGTCAACCCCCCTGTGCATACTGGCAGACAGCTATTGTAGTCCCAGTTACTCAGGAGGCTGAGGCAAGAAGATCGCTTGAGCCCAAGTGTTTGAGGTTGCTGTGAGCTGTGACACCAGAGTACTCTACTGAGGGTGACAAAATGAGAACCTGTCTAAAAAAAACAAGTAGAAGCACGCATGTTGTGTGAGAAGCAAGCTAAGAGACCTGAGAGTTCCTGAATGCTAGGTTCTAATTTACACAGCGTTTAGCAGTTTACAAAGAGGCACCTTCCCAACGTGCCTGCTGCCAATTTCACCTCCTCCAAATGTGAGGCAAAAAAGAGCCAGTTGGAATTTCTGGAAAGAACAGACACTTTCCCAGATGTAACAATGAAGGAAAAGAAATCACCAACTTTACGTTGCTTCTGGTCATTCTGCTTGCTGTAGTCGTTTTTCGTTAAAGTTGTTTTTGAAAAAGCAAGCTGCATGGACATGACCCTTTTATCAACATCATCATCCAGAAACAAATGGCCCCTTAATTTAATCAGGATCTCTTATTATCAAATCATTGCCTCGACTTCAGCTTGGTTGAAAACAAGAGCAGAACATCATCAAGCTGCTCAGGAAGCCAGTGAGTGGTAATTGCTCCCTTAGAGAATTGGTCATGGAAGGGCTTCCATATCCTGCCTAGTCACAGGAAAGAAAGTATGACTGAGATTTATACTCTCAAAGTAATGGATGAAACAAGCTATTAAAAATGGGGGGGGGGCAGCGTGGGTGGGTGGGTGGGGGAGGGAGAGGGGACCGCACCTGTGACTCAAAGGAGTAGGGTGCCGGCCCCATATATCCGAGGTGGGAGGTTCAATCCCGACCCTGGCCAAAAACTGCAAAAAAAAAAAAGGCCTGGGCTCTGTGCCTATAGCTCAAGCGGCTAGGGTACCAGCCACATACATGGGAGCTGGTGGGTTCGAATCCAGCCCGGGCCAAACAATGGTAACTACAACAACAACAAAATAGCCGAGTGTTGTGGTGGGTGCCTGTACTCCTAGCTACTTGGGAGGCTGAGGCAAGAGAATCGCTTAAGCCCAAGAGTTTGAGGTTGCTGTGAGCTATGACACCATGGCACTCTACCCAGGGGAACAGCTTAAGACTCTCAAAAAAAAAAAAAAAAGGCCTGATTCTGTTCCTTTTAATTCTCACATCCTCTAAATCAGTGGTTCTCAGCCTTCCTAATGTTGTGGCCTTTTAATACAATTCCTGTGGATCGTGCCCCACAGGTTGAGAACCGCTGCTCTAAATGGCTTTTAGCCTCTGAACCTCTTGTCACCAACCAATTTTGGGTATATTATACAGCAACAGAGTAAATGAAGCTAAGAATCACTACATGAATTGAAATTCACATGAATCCATTTAGAAATAAGAGAATCTGACAAATCTTACTGCCTTTTTTCTTTGTTGTCTGACAAAAAGGGGTCCTCTATTTTGTATAGTACGTCATTAAATCATGACTCAATACATTAGACTCTATGGTAAAATCCAATCTAAAGCCCCTCTTCCGTCTGCTTTAGAAACCTAGTGCATTTTGTTTTTTGTTTTTTTTTTAAAAGACAGAGTCTCACTATGTTGCCCTGGGTAGAGTGCTGTGGCGTCACAGCTCACAGCAAACTCTTAACTCTTGGGCTTAAGGGATTCTCTTGCCTCAGCCTCCCAAGTAGCTGGGACTACAGGCGCCTGCTAAAGTGCCCAGCTATTTTTTTTGTTGTTCTTGTAGTTGCTATTGTTGCTTAGCTGGCCCGGGCCAGGCTTGAACCTGCCAGCCTCAGTGCATGTGGCTGGTGCCATAACACCTGTGCTATGAGTGCCAAACCCATTTTGGTATTTTTAAAAAAGTATTTCTTTGCTGGGCATGGTGGCTCATGCCTATAATCCCAGCACTGTGGGAGGCTGAAGAAGGAGAATTGCTTGAGTTCAGGAGTTAGAGACTTACCTGAGCTAGAGTGAGACCTGACTCCTAAAAAATATGAAAAGCCCAGCCGGGCCCCACGGTAAGCACCTGTAATCCCAGCAGCTTCCGGAGACTGAGGCAGCAAGATGCCCATAGCCCAAGTCTGAGGTTGCAGTGAGCTATGAGGCCATTGCACTCTGCTCAGGGCATAGGGTGGGACTCTGTCTTAACAACAACAAAAAGTATTTCTTCTTGAATTCAACTCTGCTAAATACACTTTTTTCTGGTGACAGGTTACTTTTTTTTTTTTTTTTTTTTGGTAGAACCAAAGTCTCACTTTACTGCCCTCGATAGAGTGCTATGGCATCACACGGTTGACAGCAACCTCCAACTCCTGGGCTTAGATGATTCTCTTGCCTCAGCCTCCTGAGTAGCTGGGACTACAGGAGCCCACCACAACGAGCAGCTATTTTTCTGTTGTGGTTTGGCTGAGGCTGAGTTTGAACCCACCACCCTCAATATATGGGACTGGCACCCTAACCAATGAGCCACAGGCGCCACCCAATAGGCTACTTTTTAATGAACAATTGAGAACAAAACACATTCCAGCATGTCATGATTAATCATAATTCACTTCAAGTGATAGCAGAACTAGAATGGAACAGAACTCACATTGTTATTTTTCCAGTTCTCTCCAAATGTGCTCTTTTTAATTGCCTTTCAACCATTACTTTCTTGTTCCACAATTAAACTACAAAATGCTTCTTTCTGTTGGCTAAAATTCAAAACTGTATAGTAAAACACAAAACAGTGTCTATGTAGACTTCTTTATTAAGTGGACTTCTGGTGCAGCAGTAATGTCTACCCAACTAGACAAAAGTAGTCCAGACATGATGTAAATAATCCACCCTCTCCAAGAATAAATGTACCATTCACATACCCTTTCTCAGTAAGGGTATACTCCTTTGAGACAAAGACTGCTTCAAGTATTAAATGAACTTATACAAAGGTGTATAATATATAATTATCTACCATTTTCTATTTGCATACAAATGAAGCAATTGAGGTTTTAAAGTCTTCTGCTGAATACATTTTTAGGAGCTGACCTAGCTATGCTTTGAGCTAGCAAGTATAGAATCCCAAGTGAATGCAGACACATGAGACTACAACTGAGTATCTGTTCATAGGACAAAAACCCCAGCCAAAGAGACCTGACCAGACTGAATTAAATCCCATGAGCCAAAAGCATAAAGTAACAAGGTGAATTTCATTCTCTAAAGCAGCTGAGGCTGACAACTCCTGGACCTAGAAGGTATAAACTAATCTCCCTGGGATAATAAGTATTTGAAAAAGGATTTTCAAAACAAGAATGGTGTTCTTGGGGGCACCTGTAGCTCAGAGGTTAGGGTGCTGGCCACATACACCAAGGCTGGCGGGTTCAAACCCGGCCAGGGCTAGGTGAAACAACAATGACAACTGCAACAAAATAAATAGCCAGGCATTGTGAAAAAAAAAAAAAAAAGAATGGTTTTCTTTAAGACCTTTTCAAATAATGAAATTAATTAATACTGAAATCAAATTAATTCCACAAGAAACAAATCTTTTAAATATTGCTCCTTGTTCGGCAGTGCCTGTGGCTTAAGAAGTAGGGCACCAGCCCCATATACCAGGGGTGGTGGGTTCAAGCCTGGCCCCGGCCAAAGCTGCAAAAAAATAAAATAAAATAAACATAAAAATAAATACTGCCCCCTGCCACATTTTACTCTTATAATACTGTTTTTTTAAAAAAATACAGAATTTCTCTTTCACTCATAATATACGGTGTGCCCATAAAAATTCCACTAATGAGAAAGGTGAGGAAAAACCATGTGTGGTTACTAATTAACAACAGAAACCACACCTGGACAGGACAAGGCAAAGCAGGGCACTAGCTCTATTTTTGCTGGAGATTTGGGTAGTGAGGCTGTCAATTTGATTTGGTCTCCTCCTTGATGTCCTTAACTCCTCCAGACACTGGGATGGACCAGGAGGGAGGCAGGGAGCACACAGTTTTCCACCTTCTCTACAAACACCCCTGCTCTCTACCACGGCCTGATAGTCTCCTGCAGGAGCAGCAGCTATGGCTGTTGGGACTCCAAGATCATTGATGCGATATACCAGAGAAGACGGAGGTCACAGACCGAAATAGAGCTACCTGTTTTCAAAGATGCAAGAGGCTGAGTACACAGTGGCCACAGACTGTTAGTAAACTGTATAGCAAAGTACATGGGGCAGTTGCCGTAGAGACAGAGTTGTAAGATGCTGAAGCAGTAAGAGTTAGCACTGCTCAGAGTGGGACCACCTGAAGTTGGGCCCATGAGGGACAGAAAAGAAAATGGAAAACCCAATGGAGGCACCCATCCTGAAATGTCCCGGAGCAGTAACACGTACACTAATGGTCTCAGAAAGTTGCTGCTCAATTATTACATTCTTCAATGTAAAAAGTCCTTGATAACTATGGAACCTACATAAATGTAGCTGATCAGACAGAGCATAAACTTCTGGGCAAGAAGCTCCCCTAAACTTCTTGCTTTATAAGAAGTAGTGGAAGCAAAACTTGCCTTAATGATCAGTTAAGATAGAGACCAGCGACCTTAAATATAATCTCGCATGCTTTGCGGAAAAAGAAAACTCAATGATAACATTACCTCTAGTTCTTGACATTTAACTTCTGTCCTAGGCATGATGTGTATTAGGAGTGGACATGCTACTTTTATTTTCATTTTTACTTCTTCAGTCTCAGCTTTGTTAAGAACTGGCTCCATTTGTGTGGCTATATAGATCGTCCAAACCTATACCATCCTTAATGCATTTCCAGAAGCCTCTAATGAAGATCCTAAGCTTAGAAAACTCAAAACCAGTGTTTCTTTTACCCAGGTTGATCCTCTTCTATTCTTCCTTAAGAAATTACAAAAGCAAAAGAGAACTAGAAAGGAGGAGACAGTGGGGTAATATAAAAAGCTGACTCCAAAGTAAACTATTCCTGTGTTTCTTCTATGGGATTTCACTTCATTTCAGCAACTTCAAAAAGGCAGTTTATTCTGCATTACACTTATGTCTCCTTTGACCATCCTAGAAAGGTTTTTCCATTAAAGCCTCTATCCAACTGGTTCCGTTTATTAGTTTAGTGGTGGCAATTACATACTCTGTACCTCCATCTTCCAGCTGGGAGAGAAATCGCAGGGCAGCAATTTCAGCAAAGGTTACTCCACCAAGGAAAAATATCAGAGTGACTCTGTTTTCTCCTGGTTGACCTAAAATTTAAATATTCAGAATTAAATACTATTTATTACTGGTATTTCTCTTCCCATCTCTGAAGACATTTTATCATTCATAAGAAAAAGTCAAATTGTCTTGAAATAGACAGTTCATTTGAAACTCAAAAACACTGATTTTTATTTCAATGTTTTCTCTAATGCCTGAGATTCTAAATGCAGAGGGTGAAAGCTGCTACTCCTGGAGGGAATAGCATGGTTTTAGTGCTTACTATATATATTAGCACCTAACAAAAGAGGTGTATCTGATTCTGACTCTTAAGTGCTTTGCCAATATATTTTAAAAAGCAACTGCACAATACATGAAAACCACACTAATGATACATAATTATTTGTAGATTCGAGACTGAGACTTACGTTTCTTTTGCAGTCCTGTGGGCAATGGCTGCCGTTCTTCAAAGTGGGGCCCTGGGAGTATGCGGAGGACCTCCTCAATACTCCGCCAGCCAGGCCGGGAGAGCAGCTGAGCCAGCCGCACACTAAGCGGTGCATAACCACTATACACATAAGATATGTCCATGGGATTCTGTTAAATAATTAAACAAAAACAAAAGCCTGTGGATATAAAGACTTAAGAGCTACCTGAAACACAACTCCCTCCCCCACGTCCTATTCCAGTCCACACTAGATGGGCCATTGGGCCATTGGGCTCTATTTTCAGCAGAGCTCCACTTTTTTTTAAGGAGACAAGATCTTGCTCTATTACCCAGGCTGCAGTGCAGTGGCCTGACCACAGATCATTATAACCTTGACCTCCTGGACTCAAACGATCCTTCCCCTTCCCCTGTAGCTGGGACTACAGGCTTGCAACACTACACCAGGCTAGTTTTTTATTTTTTGTAGAGATGAGGCCTTGTTCTGTTGCCTAGGATGTAGAGCTTCACTTTATGATTCAAATCTTGAAAAGCCACTCAAAACAGCTCTAGGCATAATAACTAAGAAAATGCCATGAAGGCTATGTTGAACAGTTTGATGAGAATATTTCAGGTTGTATATGAAACCAGCACATTGTACTCCTTGATTGCACTAATGTACAAAGCTATGATTTAACAATAATTAAAAAAAAAAACAGCTCTAGGTACTGAAGATGAAAAACTTGGTTTGAGAAGAAACTTCACTGGGGGTGGTGCCCATGGCTTACTGGGTCGGGTGCCAGCCACATACACCTAGGCTGGTGGGTTCAAACCAGCCCCAGGCCTGCTAAACAATAATGACAACCGCAACAAGAAAATAGCCAGGTGTTGTTGCAGGCACCTATAGTCCCAGCTACTCGGGAGGCTGAGGCAAGAGAATCACTTAAGGCCAAGCGTTTGAGGCTATTGTCAGTTGTGATGCCACGGCACTCTACCTAGGGCGACATAGTGAGACTCTGTCTGAAAAAAAGAGAAAAAAACCTCACAGAGGGTAATGTGGCACCCTCTAGCTGACCAACAATTTGTATAATCTTTGAACCCAGCAATTCTTTTTTTAGTCATTTAGCTACCAGAGAAGACCTAATTATAAACATATTATGTAAACTGCAACACTGCATATAATAGCAAAAGTCTCTAAACAATCTAAATTTCTATCAACAGATATCTGGGGCAGCACCTGAGGCTCAGTGAATAGGGCGCGGGCCCCACATACCAAGGGTGGCGGGTTTGAATTCGGCCCCAGCCCCAGCCAAACTGCAACCAAAAAATAGCCGGGCGTTGTGGCAGGCGCCTGTAGTACCAGCTACTCGGGAGGCTGAGGCAAGAGAATTGACTAAGCCCAAGAGCTGGACATTGCTATGAGCTGTGATGCTATGGCATTCTATCGAGGGTGACAAAGTGAGACTTTGTCTCTAAAAAACAAAAAAAAATCCCAGATATCTGTTAAATTATAAAATAAGGTACAGCCTCAAAACTACTATGTAGCAATTAGAAAGAATTAAAAAGAATGGAGTGGATCATGAAGGGTCTTCAATATCTCTTAAGTGGATAGGTGGGTGTGTTTGGAGAAGAAAGGTTAGAACAGTGAAGACAGGTGAACAAATATATTATGTACATGATACGCCATAGACTTAAGGGTCTTTATTTTTCCACTGAGAAAAAATAATCCACTTTTTTGATTGATAGAGGAGACTGTCTAGTTATTAGTTTTTGTTGCAAGAAGCAGCCTAATAAAGTTCCTGATGAAAAAAAAGACAAGTCCTGACATGATGGCTCATGCCTATAATCCTAGCTACTCGGGAGGCTGAGGCAGGAAGAATGCTTCAGCACAGGAGTTCAAAGATTTAGTAAGCTGTGATGATGCTACTGCATTTTAGCACAGGGAACAGAGTGAGACCCTATCTCCAAAAAAAAAACCAAATTTTTAAAAAAGCAAAACATATTTAAAAAATTAGAGTAAACAATAAAAGTAAAGCACAGTGCACTCACTTTGGGGACCAGTAGTAAAATATTGTATAAATTGTATAAATTATTTGTATAAAATATTTGTATATGTGTAAATCTTCCTAAAAGGATAGATAAGCACAGAGGATACAAATTGAAAAAAATCATACTTATGAATAAAATCAACATTATTAAAATGTTCATGCTACTCAAAGTGATTTACAAATTCAATACAATCGCATCAAATCACCAAAGTAATACCTCACGGATCTAGAAAAAATAATTCTACACTTCACTTTAAACCAGAAAAGAGCCTTAATAGCCAAAGCAATCTTAAGAAAAAAAAAAAAAAAATTGGAGGTATCATATTACTAGACTTTAAATCATACTACAAGGCTACAATATACCAAAACAGCATGGTATTGATAAAAATAGAGACAGAAACCAATGGAACAGAAACTATAACCAATTGATACTTGATAAAGCAGACAACAACATGCACTGGAGAAAAGTCCTATTTGATAAACGCTGCTGGGAAAACTGGACAGCCACGTGCAGAAGAATGAAACAGGATCCCTACCTCTCAGGACTTACAAAAATTAATTCAAGATGGATAAAAGACTTAGATACAATGCATGAAACCATTAAGAATTCTAGAGAAAAACGTAGGAAAAGCTCTTCTAGGTAATGGCCTAAGAAAAGAATTATGACTAAGACCCCAATGACAATTGTGGAAATAACAAAAATTAATAAATGGGATTTGATTAAACTATAAAGCTTCTGCACAGGTAAGGAAGAGCACAGGTAAGGAAGAGTATGGGCAGAGCACATAAACAAACCTACAGAATGAGTGAAAATATTTGCAAAATACACATTAAATCAGAATTTACAAAGAACTTAAATCAAGAAAAAAACAAATAATCCTATTAAAAAGTGGGCAAAAGGCTCGGCGCCTGTAGTACAGTGGTTACGGCACCAGCCACATGCACTGAGGGTGGCAGGTTCAAACCTGGCCCTGGCCAACTACACCTGCAACAAAAAAATAGCCAGGCACTGGCTCGGTGCCTGTGGCTCAAGTGGCTAAGGCGCCAGCCACATACACCTGAGCTGGCGGGTTTGAATCCAGCCCTGGCCTGCCAAACAACAATGACAGCTGCCAACCAAAAACTAGCCAGGCGTTGGGGCAGGTGCCTGTAGTCCCAGCTACTTGGGAGGTAGAGGCAGGAGAATTGCTTGAGCTTAGAAGTTGGAGGTTGCTGTGAGGTATGATGCCACAGCACTCTACCCAAGGTAACAGCTTGAGGCTCTGTTTAAAAAAAAAAAAAAAAAAATTGCCAGGCTTTGGGGCAGGCGCCTGTAGTCCCAGCTACTTGGGAGGCTGAGGCAAGAGAATCTACTGAGGCCAACACAGTGAGACTCTGTCTCAAAAAAAAAAAAAAGTGGGCAAAGGATGAACAGAAGCTTCTCAAAAGAAGACAAATGGCTAACATATAAAAAAAAGGCCAGGCTGTTGTCTCATACCTGTAATCCTAGCGCTTTGGGAGGCCGAGGTGAGTGGACTACTTGAGCTCACATTCAAGACCAGCCTGAGCAAGAGCGAGACCCTGTCTCTACTAAGTAAAGTGGAAAAACTAGCTGGGCATCATGGCGGGCACCTGTAATCCCAGCTACTTGGGAGGCTGAGGCAAGAGGATTGCTTGAACCCAAGAGTTTGAGGTTGCTGTGAGCTATGACGCCACGGTACTCTACCCAGGGGGCAGAATGAAACTGTCTTAAAAAAAAAAAAAAAAAAAAAGAAAAAAATGCTCAGTATCACTGATCATCAGGGAGATGCAAATTAAAACCACAATGAGATTATCACCTTACCCCAGTCAGAATGGCTTTTATTAAAACGTCCAAAAACCCCAAAACAAAAGATTCTGGTGTAGTGCAAAGACAAAAGAACACTTATACACTGGTGGTGGGACTACAAATTAATACAAACTTCATGAAAACAGTATGGAGATTTCTCAGAGAACTAAAAGTAGAACTTAACAATTAATCCAGCAGGGCGGTGCCTATAGCTCAGTGAGTAGGGCACCCGCCCGATATAAGAGGGTGGCGGGTTCGAACCAGGCCCTGGCCAAACTGCAACAACAACAAAATAGCTGGGCATTGTGATGGGCACCTGTAGTCCCAGCTACTCGGGAGGCTAAGGCAAAAGAGCTGAAGCCCAAGCCCAAGAGCTGAAGGTTGCTGTGAGCTGTGACACCACAGCATTCTACCGAGGGCAACAAAGTGAGACTGTCTCTAAAAAAAAAAAATTTAATCCAGCAATCCTACTTTGGTTATTTACCCAAAGGAAAACAAGCCTCATCAAAAATACATCTGCACTTAAACGTTTATTGCGGCACAATTCACAATTGCAAAGATGTGGAATCAACCCAAGTGCCCAACAATTCATAAGTGGATTTCTAAAATGTGGTAAATGTATACCATGGAGTACTACTCTGCCATAACAAAAGATGTATTAATACTTTTTGCAACAATCTGGATGGAACTAAAGATCATTCTCCTAAGTAAAGTATCTCAAGAAGGGAAAAACAAACATCACAAGTACTCACTATTAAATTGGAACTAACTGATGAGTATATATGTGCACAGAGGCAAGTGAAACTCAGTGGAAATCAACCAGAAGGGAAGAGAAAAAACAACCTAATAGGTATTATGAACACTATTTGGATGATGGACACACCCACAGCTGGGACTTGAACATAACAAAAATGATCTGCATGACCTAAAACATTTGTACCCTTTTAGTATTAAAAAAAAAAAAGAAAGAAAAGAATAGGTAAGACACTGGTTACAGCTGTCACCTCTACAGGGAAAAACGGGGGTTGACTGTGAAAGGAAACTCACTTGGCACCGTGTGCCTTGCTTTCAAATGGCTCAACTGTTTACACGGTGCTGGACATTTCCGTTGGCTCCTTCAGATATTCTCCATTCTCATGTATGATGCTCTGTGTCCAAAAGCAGACCTGCAGGCCCCATAGTGTCAAGCTCACATGGCCTGTTTGGATTTTCCCAATGGGCACCAAGAGGGAAATGGAGAGTGGGCAGTGGTGTGAGACCAAGGTTTACACTGCCTGGGTTCCTCTCAGAGACATTGCTGGAGGTTAGCCGTGTCTGTGACCAGAGGACCCCATCCCTTGCTTCATCAGATGTCTTCCCCACAAAGCTCTTCCTTCCATGTTCTGAGATGGGATTCTGTTTGTTTGTTTGTTTTGGAGACAGAGTCCCACTTTGTTGCCCTTGGTAGTGTACTGTGGCATCATAGCTCACAGCAATCTCAAACTCTTGGGCTCAAGTGATCCTTTTGCCTCAGCCTCCCGAGCAGCTGGGACTACAGGCGCCCACTACAATGCCCAGCTATTGTTATTTTTTAAAGAGACAAGATCTTGCTCTTGCTTAGGTTGGTCTTGAACTCATGAGCCCAGGCAATCCACCTGCCTCACCCTCCCTGAGTGCTAGGATTACAGGTGTGAGCCACCGGCCTAGCCGTAAGATGGGATTCTGGAATAATCCTCTTCTTGCTCTTCACACCTAGGCTGGTAGAATACCCCCATCCCTGCTCACATCTTCATCGAGAGCATCCTCTGCTTTCTGCTGGAATTCTGATAGATACATATAACACATGAATGCTTTACATTTTCTTTTTTTTTATTATTATTATTTATTTTATTTCCTTGTTTTTTTTTTATTTTTATTTCTTTGCTTTTTCTGTTGTTGTTGTTGAGACAGGGTCCTACCCTATGCCCCTGAGCATAGTGCAATGGTGTCATATTTCATTGCAACCTCAGACTTGGGCTGTGGGCATCCTGCTGCCTCAGCCTCCTGAAGCCGCTGGGATTACAGATGCTCCCTGAGGTGCCCGTCTGGGTTTTTTCATTTTTTTAGGAGTCAGGGTCTCACTCTTGCTCAGGCAAGTCTCGAACTCCTCAAATGCTTTACATTTTCAAAAACATTAGAAAATTATTTTTAAAAAGTAAGGCAGATATAGCATGTATTGTCTCAATGAACTATTTAACCAGTAACTTAACCCAGCTGAAGTGTCTTACCTGTTCATTAACATCATCCATCCAGAGACGTAATGTTTTCCGAATTGTTGGGTAATTATTTCTGCCTCCTGTCTGTGATTTCAGCAGGCCAGCCTTCTCTAGGTTGTTCAAGGTCAATATGTGTTCATAGCCGTATGTCTGCAAAGTAAGTCATTAGGTCTTGATGTCAGATGAAATCTGGAAAAGGGTTTCTGTGATTTTAAAAAAAGGGCACTTCTAAACAATTCTTTTGGTTTGTTGTCCAGGGTGTGTTACCAAAGTCCAGCAATGACTGTCAATGGGAGAAGGGAGAGGGATGAAATTTGTCCTTAAATTGCTTGCTCATTACTGTTAATCCAGCTCTTTGTTTCAAAGCGGGATTTAACATTTTTATTTTTAAGTCGGAATTTATGGATCTAACCTAAGTGTGCATCAAATAAGTGACAGTAAATTTATATATGAGATATAATTAGCTCTAAAAAAAGAATAAGGTATAACTATACTTCAAAAAGACCTGGATAAATTCCTAAGGACAAAACATAGTAATAGAATACTATGTATAGGAGAATTGGTTATTATTTTTTTTTTTTACTTTTTTAGAAACAGAGTCTCACTTTGTCACCCTCAGTAGAGTACTGTGGCTTCACAGCTGATAGCAACCTCCAGCTCTTGGGCTTAGGCGGTTCTCTTGCCTCAACCTCCCGAGTAACTGGACTACAGACATTTGCCATAATGCCTGGCTACTTTTTGTTGCAGTTTGGCCGGGGCCGGGTTCAAAACCACCACTATCAGTATATGGGGCCGGTGCCCTACTCACTGAGCCACAGGCGCCGCCCTGTATAGGAGGATTTTATTTCTGTTAAAAAAAAAGAAATACTGGGTGGGCGGTGCCTGTGGCTCAGTGAGTAGGGCGCTTGCTCCATATGCCGAGGGTGGTGGGTTCAAACCCAGCCCCGGCCAAACTGCAACAAAAAAATAGTCGGGCATTGTGGCGGGCGCCTGTAGTCCCAGCTACTCAGGAGGCTGAGGCAAGAGAATCACGTAAGCCCAGAAGTTGGACGTTGCTATGAGCCGTGTGACATAATGGCACTCTAGCCGAGGGTACAGTGAGACTCTTTCTCTAAAAAAAAAAAAAAAAAAAAGAAATACTGGGGCGGCACCTATGGCTCAATGGGTTTGTGCGCTGGTCCCATTTGCTGGTGGTGGGGGGTTCAAGCCCAGCCCCGGCAAAAAACCACACACAAAAAAAAAAAAAAGAAAGAAAAGAAAGAAAAGAAATACTAAGGAATAACAGGCAACACTTATGTAATACTTTCTCCGAGCTGGGCACTGCTCTGGTCCTAAGCACTCCAAAGACGTACACTCCATCA
>CAUYPK010161959.1:0-21397 GCA_963574355.1 Loris lydekkerianus
TAAAACCTGAACTTAAAATAAAAAACTTTGCTATACACCATATCAGAGTGTATGGTCTGTTTCTTGATTTAATAATTACAGGAGCGAGTTTTACACCTACAGCAAAGCTTCTGCTCGTTCGCGTCTCCGGTCACGCAACACAGTACGCTGGAGCTATACAGTAAAAAGGTATATTAGGATAAGCAAAAAGAAGTACATCCAAACGCCAACTTACAGTTTGTCCCCTCGCTTACAGTTTACAATTAAACTGTAAATTGCTTGAACTTATTCTGCGCTTTTACCTGGAAAGTTTTATCAGTGGCAGCTACCATGTTGAGTCGACTCCTAACAACCCATTTAACGCATGATAGAGATAAATGGTGGCATTATTTGTGCCATAGGATTGCTAGGTAAAGGGCAAGGCTCCAGGGTGCTAACCTCCATTATCTGATCCTCTTGAATTAAATATGCTCCTGGGTGACCAGACACCACCAGTAGTTTAACCAGCCATCACTCACCAATGACTCCAAAGCTCCAGACCTACATTATACATTCACTGTTGAGTAAACATTTTCATCTGGAATATCCCACACACACTTAAAAGTCAACAAGCTCCAAATGTACTCATTATATTCTGTTCTTCCTCACGTTCTTAGATTTGCTCTTTTCCCTGTTCATTTGTTCACTGTGGTTAGAATCTTGAAGTTATCTCACACTTTACCAATTTCTGCTTAGAATCATCCTCTCCACGACCTCTCCAGAGAAACTCTTCATTTTTCAAGACCCAGCTCAAATGTTGTTCCCTCTCTAAAAACTCTCTGACCCCCTTGACTACCACACCTACAGAACAAGCAAGTCTGTGCTTTGCTCAAATCTACACTTTTCTTTTCTTTTTTTTAGAGACAGAGTCTCACTTTGTCACCCTTGGTAGAGGGCTATGGTGTCACAGCTCACAGCAACCTCCAACTCCTGGGCTTAGGTGATTCTCTCCCCTCAGCCTCCCGAGTAGCTGGGGCTACAGGCGCCCACCAGAACGTCCAGCTATTTTTTTTTGTTGCAGTTTGGCCAGGGCCAGGTTCAAACCCTCCACCCTCTGTATATGGGGCCGGTGCCTTACCCAGTGAGGCACCTGTGGCATCCCTTTATAAACGTCATTGCATCTAATCACCGCAAAACCCTATAAGGTAGATATTTTTATCCACTGAATGAAGAAGCAGATATTCAGAGACTGACTTGCATAAATCACACATTTATGTGTAAGGAAGGAAGCTCGAGTCTGACTGACCAACAATCTTCCCATTTAGCTCCTGGATGAAGAAGATGGTTAAAAGCGCGAATCAATGGAAATCTTTTACAATGCATTTTACAAAATCAAATAAAATGATAGGTGTTGGCTAGGATGCACTAAAAGATCTGCTCTAATGTCATTGGTGGTAGTAGAAATGGATATATCCTTTCTGCAAAGCAATCTGGCAAAATTATCATAAGCCTCAAAACATTCTCATCTCCTTTATCTAAAATTCCATTTTTTGGACTATATCCTAAAGAGGTAGTCAGAAATATGGACAAAGATTAATGTATATATAACTGAAGGATATTTGATTTTTAAGTCCTTATTGAATATTATGCATGCAAATTAAATGATACAATGTCTGGAATTTGTTTCAAAATAATTTGGACCAGGTTGTTTTAAAGGGAAGAAGCTTTAATGGGGGAATAATGGGACCAGGTTGTTTTAAAGGGAAGAAGGATGATGGATACATATATCTTTATTATACTGCATCTCCATATAAAATCTAAACATATTTAATAAAAAAAGAATTCACCAGGGCGGCACCTGTGGCTCAAAGGAGTAGGGCACCAGCCCCATATACTGGAGGTGGTGGGTACAAACCTGGCCCCGGCCAAAAACTGCAAAAAAAAAAAAAAAATAATAATAATAATAAGTAAAGGATTTCACCAAGTATTATTTTAGTGAAAAAATAGTATGCTGTGGTATTCCAAGAGAGAAAGTATTATGAAGCCATTAAAATGGATGTTTTTGAGAATAATTTAGTAACATAGAAAATGCCCTCAGAATAATACAAATAGGAGATGAAATGGATAAAAGTTTGTTTTTATGTGAAAAGAATTAAGGGAAGCAAACTAAAACGTTAATAGGATTGTAATTTTTTCTTCACTTTTTGTATTTTCAATTTTTTTCACAAATGCAATTTATACTTGGACAAAAACAATCCAGAAGTTGACAGAGGAGAGCAGTCAATATTTACCTACGACAGGTTGCCTATTATCGTCACTGTCAAACGTGGGTCACTGCTTTGACCAGCCGGCTGAGCTAATCAGACCTGAAGGCAATTTTGGTTATATGTAAGGTCTTTGGCAGATAGGAAATTGAATTGTTTGCTTTGTAACTTAGACTCTAACTCTGCTGTAGCACACAGCCATTTGTGTTTATGAGAAGTATTTCCATTGTCAAGGAGTGATTGTGAAATTAATAGCTCTGCTTTATTTCTCAGTGCTTTAGAATGTTTTTAATTTAGTGAAATCTATTTATGTCTTTACATGTTCATGCAGTAAGTATTTAGTGAGAGCCTGATCTATATCAGGTGCCAGGCTAGGCTTGGTTGAAAAGGGGAAAAGATTAAAGTCAACTGAAGTTGTTGCAAAAGAAAAAAAAAGGGAAAGGAATGGGGGCCTGCCCTCAAGGAAACTCAGTCTAATGGGAAAGGTCGTGTTGAGGGTTATGTAGTAAAAGACTGTAGTCGAGGTGAGCTCAGGATGAACCCACACTGGGAGTCCACAGGCTTGCCAGAGTCATTTGGTGTTAAGAATTATTCAGCAATTACACTTGCACATATAGTACCCTGTTTCCCTGAAAATAAGACAGTGTCTTATATTAAGTTTTTTTGATGCTTTTATTTATTTATTTATATTATTATTATTTTTTTTTTTTTTTTTGCAGTTTTTGGCTGGGGCTGGGTTTGAACATACCACCTCTGGCATGTGGGGCTGGCGCCCTACTCCTTTGGGCCATAAGCGCCGCCCTTATATTAAGTTTTGTTCCCAAAGATGCGCTAGGTCTTATTTTCAGGGGACATCTTATCTTTCCTGTAAGTAGGTCTTATTTTCGGGGGATGTCTTATTTTCGGGGAAACAGGGCATATATGATGTGGTCATTTCCCTCACACAATTTAGATTTTATTACTCTGCCTTTAATTTCAGGCTTTTGTAATATCCTCATGTGATGTTTTTTAATAGTCCTAACTGGTGGGCTAAGATCTGACTTTTACCTTCAGTTCCTTCATATTTACTGTGTACGGTTTTTTCCTCTCAGAGGTATGATCATTATATTTCAAACACCACAACCTTCGTTGGTTCTGCTGCCAGCAAGCTAAAATTTCAACTGTAATTGCTAGAATTTGTCTTTATCATAGCATGAACCTTATGAAATAGAAGTCAGTGCAAAATTAATATGAAAAAAGATGACTTTTCTTTTTCTGGTGCCCAAAATTAATTGCTCAAACAGCAATTAAAAAAATATTATTAAAATCATTTTTCAAGAATATAAGATCAATGACGGCTATTGCTTATATCCTGTGAAAACGACTTGCAGATCTGGTGATGCTTCCTAGAAATATCAAAATTTTTACTTGGTATTGTTTAAAAAAAGACTAACACTTTAATCATCATTCCCCCTCTAAAAGATGAAACATTAAGCAAATGGTTATCATAGTTAATCATCATTTTTCATGGTCTGGGGATCTGACTTAAAACAAACAGCAGAAATAAAAGAAAATAGAAAAACACAACCCAGTAGCAATTAGGAGCACAGAAATCAATTGCCAGTTGGACTATAGAATTAACCATGAAAGGTAAAACAGGCAGTTGTGGAAGATAGCATGGAAGTATCTTCATGGCCTTGGAATAGGGAATTCTTTTCTGAAACAAGACACAAAAACCCAAAGCCTTAATCATAGATAAATTGGATTTCATAACATCCAGTTATGAAATCATAAAAACAAGTTCTGTTCATTAATAGAACTTCTGTTTAATAGGACACCACTTACACAACAAAACCCGTTAAGTCCAGATTAAAAAAAAAAAGATAAATTTGACTACATTAATAGCAAACTGTTGCATTGCAAAAAAAGAAAAAACAAAAACTTAAAAAAACCCCAAAACATAAACAACAAATTGGGGGGAAAATTACAATATATTATAGACAAAGGGCTGATATCCATAACATTAAAAACTGGTTTTTATATTGAGGGGAGTAAAAAGGGACAAATATCCTAGAAAAATAAATACATGAATAAGCAATTCACCAAAAATGGGTGCATTAACAATGGCCCTTCAAAGTATTTTTATGAAGTTCAACTTCATTCATAATAAGAAAAATGCAAATGAAAACTACACTGCGATGCCATTTCTCATCCATTAGTTCAACAAAGAATCAGAAAGTTTGATTCTTCTGATAGTGCGGCTTATGCAGGAACAGGCAGTTTCACCCATCACTGGTGAGAAGACCAAATGGCACAGCCTGACGGAGGAGACTTTGGCAATATTTAACAAAACTACGTGTGCATTTACCCTTTCACCCAACAATCACACTTCTAGGAATATTACTGTGAAGGTAAGACTTCCAAAAATATAAAAATACTAACTCACAAGGTTAGTACTGCAGTGTTACTTGTAAGCATAGATAGTGGAACTACCAAAATGCACAAATATAGGAGAATGGCAGAACAAAGTATTGTATTTAAATTCAAGGCTATAAAAAAGGAAGACCTCTATAAAATAATTTCTAAGACATAATGTTCAGATAAAATGTAGTATATATAGGATAAAACCTTTTAAGAAAGGGAAATGAAAAAAATATACAAATCTACTTATTTTGGCAAAAAGAAATCCAGAAAGGATAAACAAAAATGAAATTGGTTACCTACATTGGGTAAGGCAGAAAGAGGTGAAAAGGATGGGGAAGGGAGTGATATTTGAATGATTTAGACTTCAGGAAACATGTTAATATCCTACACAGTCAAAAAATAAAATTAGGAGGCGGTGCCCATAGCTCAGTGGGTAGGGCTCCAGCCACATACATCGAGGCTGGTGGGTTCGAACCTGGCTGGGCCAGCTAAAACAATGATAACTGCAAAAAAAAAAAAAAAAAAGCTGGGGGTTGGGTTGTGGCAGGCGCCTGTAGTCCCAGCTACTTGGGAGGCTGAAGCAAGAGAATAGTTTAAGCCCAAGAGTTTAAGGTTGCTGTGAGCTGTGACACCACAGCACTTACCAAGGGCTACAGCTTGAGACTCTGTCTCGAAAAATAAATTAATTAATTAAATAAAATGAAATTAAGCTCGGCACCCATAGCTCACTGGTTAGGGTGCCAGCCACATACACTGAGGTTGGCGTGTTCAAACCCAGCATGGGTCTGCTAAACAATGACAATTATAACAAGATAAAAATAGCCGGGAGGGTGCCTGTAGTTCCAGCTACTTGGGAGGCTGAGGCTAGAGAATTGCTTAAGCCCAAGAGTTGGGAGGTTGCTGTGAGCTGTGACGCCATGGTACTCCATCGAGACTCTCATAGTCTCACTCATAGTGAGACTCTGTCTCAAAAAAAAAAAAAAAAATTTAAATCCCAGACTTGATCTGAGACTAGAGGGGGGAAAAAAATCATGCTATGTAAGAAAACTATTGGGAAAAAATAACAAAATGGGAAAATAGATCGTAAATTGTACTGTGGTTATAGAGCAGAATGTCCTTGTTCTTAGGGAACGTACACTCAAGTATTAAGGAATAAAATAACATTGCAATGTACTCTCAAAAAGTTGAAAAATAAATTATGTATATGTGTTCACATTTGAAGTGAATATATAGTATAAAACACATACATATACGGGAGAACAAAAAACATATACACCTTTTAAGGAAAAATTATATTAAAATTGTATGATAACTTAATACATACCAATAACAAGATAAATGCAAGTCACTTTTGAGCACCTCTTGTAATCACAGAAGCCAAATGATTTGAGTATTAACATTTTAATAGTTTTCCCTTTCTTAAAATGTGCGCATTTTTTTGCCACCGTCCGTATGCATCTATCATATACATGTATGTATATATGTTTACAATGACAAAATGTTAAAAATTGGTGAACCTGAATAAAGAATTAAAAGTTCTCCTTTATTCTTGCAGATTTCTATAAAATCAATACTATCTCAAAATTACAATTTTAAAACATTTAAAAACATTTTTAATTTCTATAAAATCAATACTATCTCAAAATTAAACATTTTAACTCTCTCAAAATTTAACATCTAACTTAAAGCACTATTTAAAAACTCAGAAATCAATACTGCAATGATAAACCATTGGAGACCTTCAGGTAAATTTATGATGAATTTACTTATTTCATAACACTTATTTTTGGGGACCAGGTCATGTTCTGTTGCCCTGGCTGGAGCACAGTGGGGTCATCATAGCTCAGTACAGTCTCCGACTTCTAGACTTCTGGGCTCAAGTGATCCTTCTGCCTCATTCTCCCAAGTATCAGGTTGGTGCAAAAGTAATTGCAGTTTTGGATCATGAATTTTAAATCATTATTACTAGGCTCAAACACATCTTTATTAGTCAAAATAGGAACCATTACAAGCAACATGTTGCCAGTGAGAAATAAGCTTGTTTCTTCCTATAGTATAAAATTCCATGCTTCAGGATTCAACAGCTGTTGGAAAGCATTTTCTGCATTCTGCTGTTTGTGGAAGTGTTTTCTCTGTAAAAAGTCGAAGAAGTGGTAGGCAGTTAGCAAGAAGTCAGGTGAATATGGCAGATGAGGCAAAATTTTGTAGCCTAATTTGTTTAACTTTGGAAGCACTGCTTGTGTGGTGTGTGATTGGGCGTTGTAGAGAACTGGGCCTTTTCTGTTGACCAATGCCGGTTGCAGGTGGTGCAATTTTTGGTGCCTTTCATGGATTTGCTGAGCATAATCCTCAAATGCAATGATTTAGCTGGGATTCAGAAAGCGGTAGTAGATCAGATGGCAGCAGACCACCAAACAGTGACCATGACCTTTTTCTGGTGCAAGTTTGGCTTTGGGAAGTGCTTTGGGGGTTCCTCTCACTCCAACCACTGAGCTGGTCATTGCCTGTTGGTATATAAAATCCACTTTTCATCACACATCATAATCTGATCAAGAAATGGTTCATTGTTGTTGAGTAGAATTAGAGGACACTTGAAAATGACGATCACTCTGATTTTCAATCAGCTCACAATGCGCCCACTTATTGAGCTTTTTCACCTTTCGAATTTGCTTCAAATGCTGAACACCCATCTGGTTGACACTGAATTGTTGTAGTCACCAGAGGATCAGTGTTGGTGATTGCTCTCAACTGGCCTGGCTGCTGTCAACTTCCAATGGCCAGCCACTACACTTTTTTTTTTTTTTTTGAGACAGTCTCAAGCTGTTGCCCTGGGTAGAGTGCTGTGGCATCATTATAGCTCGCAGTAATCTCCAACTCTTGGGCTCAACAATCATCTTGCCATAGTTTTTTCTATTTTTAGTAGAGACGGGTCTCGATTTTTCCTCAGGCTGGTCTCCAACTCCTGAGCTCAACCAATCCACCCGCCTTGGCCTCCTACAGTGCTAGGATTACAGGCGGAGCCACAGTGCCTGGCCTACACTCATCTTCAAAACTCTCGAACCACCACTATACTGTGTGTTTGTTAGCAGTTCCTGGAACAAATGCACGTTGATGTTGGAAGTTGTCTCCACTGCTTTAGGACGCATTTTGAATTAAAATGAGAAAAATCACTTGAATTTGCTTTTTGTCTAACATCATTTCCCTAGTCCAAAATAAATATAGACAGCAAGTAATAAGTCATTGGCAAAAAAACATAAGGCAAGAAATGTTTATTAAAATGATGTATAGCATAACATTTCAGAACGTATTCCCGTCTCAAACGGCACATTTCAACAATGTGAAAACCACAACTTTTGCACTGACCTAATAGCTGCACTATAAGATCTCACCACTACGCCCAACTAAATTTTATAATTTTTGGTAGTGACCCATCTCATATTGCTCAAGCTGGTCTCTAATTCCTGGCCTACAGTGACCCTCCCGCTTCAGCCTCCCAAAGTGCTAGGATTACAGCCAAGTGCCACTGTGCCCAGCCCCGGTGGCAGAAGATTTTAATGAATGTCAAATGACTCCCCTCACTTCACACAGTTTCATTTCCAGACTATCCAAGGCTCAGCAGAGATGCAGCTGTGCTTCTCATCGCAATAAGCAATGGCTTTTTACTTCTAGTAAAATTTGCAGAGTTATATATATTGCCTACTCAATTCAAAGGCAATAATAGGTAGACTAGAGTTATATTTTAAGCTCGGAGTGTGAAAAATACTGATTTTTACAAAAGATGTAACACTTGAAATGTAACAGGTGATCAAGGGCACTTACGAACTAGTTTTGAGCATTTGTACATGAACCATCACGACTGCACAGTGGCTCCCAGAGGCAGAAAGGTGGCACAGGCCAACCAGCCTAATATCCATTGTACCTCTTTCCCTCATCAGTGCAATGGACAGAAGACCTTTAAAAAGTTATTTTGCCACTTTCAATAGCAAGGTACCACACATTAAATATCCTTTTATTTGATCCAAATAAGCAATAACAAAACATACTGAGAAGCAGTGTGGTTATCCCTCAAAAAAGGCAATGAGATGGTTTAATTAAGAGGTTGACAAACCAGATGTGGAAAATCAGGATATACAGATTAAGTACCAGGAGAACATATACCTTGATATGGGAACCAAAATATGTGGCTATACAATAGGGGGTTTTAATTTAACAATTTTTCTCAGTCGTCATGCCAACAGTAATTGGAGAAACATGTACCCAATTGTTGAGAGGTTGTACCTGGGGAAAGGATGAGTAAGTGATACACACTCTGATACACATTTCAATGCCTGAATTTTGAAGAATATGCATTGATTTTGCAATTTAAAAACAGCTAAAATCAGATCAAATGATCTGATGTGGTAAAGATATACAAATGTACAGGGCATCAGCAAGCTATGTACACTGACTTTACAGAGATCAGACTAAAACTCTAGTATTTTCAGACCTAACAAACATTAGATTAAGATTAGTAAGGAAAATGAAATAAGCAAATGAGGAGATGTGGACATTTTTCCTTCAAGAATTTGGAAGCTTACTATATTCAAAACACCTTATCTTTATTATACAGAAATTTAAACGGGTAGTTAGCTTAAAAAAAAAAAACCCACAAAATATTATGAACTAAATTTTACAGCAGAGACAAAAAGGACATCAAATTAGTTTTGAAGAAAGTCGCTTTTAAATAATACACATTTCCAAAGAAAAAATTGATACTGGGAGACTTTTTTTCCCACTCAATTTTTCTAATAAAGCATTTTCCTCTTTATTAAGACATTTCTTCTTGAACTTTTATATGCAAAATTTATCAAACGGATAATTTCCATAGTAACAGGCTAAACCAGTTGAAATACATATGTAACTTACATGATTAGAAAGATAATTACGTTATTACTACACAAGTCCTATTACTATTACTCCATAAGTCCTAAACACACCGCAGCTACACTAACTCCTTAATTTCAGATTTGTAGTCGCATCATCCTAACTGCATCTAATGGTAGAAGCACCACCTTGTGGCAAAAATAAGAGCTTTGAAATTACAGAAGTCAGGGCTAGCTAACCACAGTGGAAAAGAACAATTTGGTGGGTTTCTGAGGCACTGCAATATTTTATTTCCTGACCTGGATAGTAGTTCCACGAGTGCTCACTTTATGATTTCTTAAACTGTGTTTTCTGTATTTATTGTATTTTACAATTTTGAATGTTTAGGAAAAAAGGTTTTTATATGTACCTGAGTTAAAAGTCACAGGTCTCAAAACTTCAGTTTTCTAAGCACTACATTGTATTTCTCAGGATTTCCTAGAACTAAATGCATTCTTAATTTTGTAAATGCATTGCTGTATTTTTATGACAGGAAATAAAATACCACAAGGAGATGTATTCTTTGGTAATCGACAGAAGGGTTCCCTTCAGATGTTTTCATCCCTGCTCTCTCACAGCCTTCAAGGGCAAATGCAGGTGCTCCGGAACCATCTAAAGACGTCTACACATCTAGACCGACAGGTCTGAAACTCGTCAGAAGAAAAAAACCCAATAGATTTTGCCCATATCAATATAAAATATCAAGGATATATTTTCCTATGCAACAATATTTAATCAAAAAGATTTTCCTTTTATAGTTTACCTTATTTCCAGGGCCTGATATGTAGCCAGGGTTGTCCAACCTGCACCCACAATCTGCATATTGATTTTGTGAGGACCTTTTTTTGCTTATCTGTAGTGTCAGATAGCGTGAAAAGTATGTATGGACCTTTTTTTTTTTTTGCTAATCAACTTTCATTAGTGTTTGTGTATTTCATATGTAGCCAAGACAAAACTTACTCTTCCAATGTATGTAAGAGGGGAGGAAAAAAAAAAAAAAAAAAAAAAGGACGGACACCCTGAAAAATGACTTGACTCAGTTGGAGAGATTTTCACCCTTTCTTCCTTAGCAGCTAACCACGTAACACTTAGTACCAGTCTTCAAACCTAGAGCAATCAGTTTTAAAGGGAGAAAGCCTTGTTCCTTTTTCCTGAAGGCTGTCAGGATACTTCGGAGACCATCTCCCCACTATTACCCTCACCGAGCCCCCTAACAGATGAATGAGAAGAGCTCATAGCCACAGTGTTGGCAGCTCAGTCGGAGCCGATGTGCCTGTGCAGAAGTAAAACCGCATCTCCTAGAACCTGCCTCCTCTCATAGTTTCCATTCCATCATGGACATGATGCTTACCCCCAATGTAACCTCTGCTTTGTTCCAATACTGGGAATACTATATATGAAGTACAATAAAGATGGGGGCAGATCTGCCTGAGAGTATTTCACAGGGCAATGCTTTTTACTGAGTGAATGCTACCTGCTATAACAACCTTTATGCTAAAATTAAGTACAGAAAATATTTTTAAGTCATTAGAATATTATCTAGCAATTTTTAACTTAGGTCACTGCAAAGGTGTTTAATATGGAAACAGCCACTAACCAACGGTCTGTCTCTTATAATTTGACACATTCAGGTAGGACTATTCTAATGGTCATGAGGATCGTTCAGTCAAGAGTTTGTTTCTACCTACGAAGAAACGCTATACTGCCAAGATCTCTGTAACTAACTTCCTTAAGAAGTAAAACTGCCTTGTAAGAGCGAAAGAAGGAATACTCTCAGGTCTTTTACAGTGTTAAAGAAAAGAACGAGATTACTTAACTTAAATCTGAAGAAGTCAAATTCTCATTTCCCTTTTAAAACAAGTAAGAAAATATAAACTTAACATGAGTTACTAAAATTTCTGAAACTGTCTATTCAGAAATGTTTCACATAAACCAAAGTTATGATCGGATATTATTAATGAAAAATCTTGGTGTTGATATTCTACATTAGTTACATTTCAGTCTTCTAACATAACCCAAGTTCAACTCACTATTCTACCTAAAAAAGTACAATATTTTCAAGTACAGTTAAAAATTTTTTTGACCTTTTTCTTCTAGAAATAGGTATAATACATGCATAAGAGAATCATTAACGATAGAGCATAACAGAAAAAATTACTACAACTCAATGTAAATATAATCTTCTAAAGTCTTTGTTACAAAGGGAATAAAAAACTTGGTAATTCTAACAGAATGTTATTTTTAATAAAAACTTATTTCTATTATTAATAAAACTACAAGGTACTTCTAATCATTCAAAGTCTTATAACAAGCACAGAAAAAACACATACTTAATAACAAATAGTGAGCTTAGGCACAGTTTCACAAAGATTGTTTCACTTTCAAGATATCAAGAAACTGGGAACGCCTGTGGCTCAAAGGAGTAGGGCACCAGCCCCATATGCCAGAGGTGGTGGGTTCAAACCCAGCCCCAGCCAGAAACTGCAAAAAAAAAAAAAAAAAAGAAAGAAATAAAAACAAATAAAAAAAAAAAAATGACGAAACTTTAGGAAAGCATTAAAATTATGAAAAGGTTAAATGTTTAAAGCTCTTTCCCTCAACTTTGGTTAAATGTAACCACATTAAAATACTGACATAGTCCATGATCATGAAACAGAAACATAAAATGGTGGATTTATTTTAATCCTTATTTAAGAATGATATTTAAACAAAGCTCTTACTATGCTAATCAGAATAAAAAATGAGAACTGATGGTATTACAGATGCTCTTGAGCTGGGAAATTTCTAAAGTAATGGAGTCATGTTCAGGAAATGATATTCAAAAATGTAAATGAGTATCATTTATATTCATGAAATAATGAATTTATTCAGAAAACATGAATTTTTCTGTTAGATACAACTTTTTCAACTTCTTCCATGAAGAGCAATACTTAAAACATTTTCAACTGTAAATTCTTAGCTTGCCATGTTCTGATTTTTTTTATCTTGAAAATTTCTAAGTGCCATTAAATATGTTATCTTCTGTTTCTTCTTAAAGAACTAATGTTCATAAAAGGATCATCATCATCATCATCATCCTGAAATGATACACAAATGTAATGTTAGTGACTATTCCACACTTCACTGACATAAGACAGAAGTTGTTATGGGCAAATCACTTTCGATCAGAGTCACTTTCTTCTTTCACATAGGGTAAACTCCATTTTTCCATTTTCTTTATAAATGCAAAATACATAAGTCCATTTAAATTCTTAGTGAGCATTATAAATAAAATCTTACCTGTTATGCATGTGTAGGTCTCTACACCTGTAACATAGACCATATACAATTCCTTCAATTATTAGCCTTAATTAGGCAGATGAGGTGTGGGTATGCCAGGAAAAAAAATTCCTCGAGTCATTATGTTTGCTTTTTGAATAGGTTTTTTTCTTTTACTTTTCATTCCAGTACATCTGCTATTCTGGAGAAACTACCTCAGAAGCAGCTATAATTCTTATTTTCCATTACTCATTCAATGCTAGAAATTGACTCTCAGACTGATGCAAAAAGCAACCTAGTAAAGCAATCTTTCCAACAGTTTTTTGGAAAAAGTAGATGGAGCATTTCAAGAGATCCAGTGTTGCATGGCAAACATAAACAGAAATACCAACTATTGCCTAAGAATTTAATGAAAGAGAATGAAAACAACTAGCAAACTTCAGGTAAGCCCAAGGTGTATGATTCAATGAGGATAACATACAAGTGATTCTTAGGTGTTCAGTAATTAAATATTCAGAAGATAAAGCAAATGTGTTTACCAATTTTTGATTTATGTTTCTTTTAGGACATTAATAAAAGAAACTACTATTTGATGTTAGGCTATATTAACACATTCAAATGTCAGCTAAGTTAACCATTTCTGGTGAGAAATGGATGCACTGAAAAAATACAAATTCCCTTTCATTTACTGATTCATTTGCTGCTATTATAAAAGGCAGAATTTTAATAAACCAGTGTGGATTTATTAGAAGTCTAATAGAAAACCTGCTAACAGTTTTTATTTGCAGGCAACATGAACTAGTAGATTTTTAACTGTAACATGTATCTAGATGCTCTGGAATAAACGAACGAGTCACTACCTGCTAGCTCCCCTCCTCTAGCGAGAGGTTAGTATTAATGGTAGACTGAGCTCTTGCTGCTACTTTTCTTCACAGCCTGAGTTGTTTGTGGTGAGCCCTCTCAAGCTGTTTAAAATCACAGCTGAGATTAGGGAAGACAACCACAGCCGCTGAAGCTCAAAATGAAAGAAGCAAGTCACATGCTGCAACATAGATCAAGCTGGAGGACGTTGCACTACGTGAAATAAACCAGTCACAAAAGACATACCCTGCGTGATAGAATATCTTTATCAAGAATAGGCAAATTCACAGAAAGAGAAAGTACAACAGTGGCTTCCAGGGGCTGGAGAAAGGGAGGAATGAAGACTTGCTTACGGGGTGTAGAGTTTTAGCTTTGTAAAACGAAGTTCTGATGATCTGTTTTACAACACCATAGATACTTAACTACTCCTGAATTGTGCACTTAAAAATGGTTAAGATCGACTTCAATTAGAATGGCCATTATTAAAAAGTTAAAAAAAAAAAAAAAGAAAAAGTTGGCACAGATGTGGTAAAAAGGGAATAGTTACACATATCACTGTTCGTAGGACTATAAATCGGCATAACTCCTATGGAGATCAACACAGAGACTTCTCAAATGACCAAAAGTCATTCTACCATCTGATCCTGCAAACCTGCAAAGGGGTTCTACTCAGTGGAAAAGAAGCCATTGCATCAAAGAGACACCTGGACTCACATGTTTATCAGAGCACAATAAACAAAGATATGGAATCAACCCTAATGGAATCAACTGATAACTGGATTAGGACAATGGGGTGTGTGTGTATAGCATGGGGTATTACTTAGCAAATGTCTTTTGCAGCAACTTGGATGGAACTGGGACCCATTATCCTAAGTGAAGTAACTCAGAAACAGAAAAACAATGCCACAAGTTCTCATTTATAAGTGAGACTATGATGACACAAGGGCACAAAGAGTGGTGCAGTGGACACGGGAGAGTCACGACAGGGGAGTGCATGAGGGAGTAAGGAACGAGAACTTGGCCTACGGGGTAGAAGGGACACAGACTCTACCACTATACAATATATACACGTAGTGGAATTCAACTTGCACCTCTGAACATATTAAAATTAAATATTGTTTTTAAACAATGGTTAAGATGGTTAATTTTATGTTATGTGTTTTTACTACAATTAACAATCTTTTAAAAATAAAAAATAAAAAATGAAGGGATTTATAGACCTAAGAGAAACATCTTCAAGCAATTCAATAAAAACTGGCAAAGGCCCTTCAAATGGCAGCCGCAGGGGAAAGGGGAAGGCCAGCTTCCTCTGTTCACGCAGCTTCAATTCAACTTCATGGAAACAACAAATGAAAATGGCAAGAGGGAAGTTATGATTAGCCCACCTCCTATTCCTCCTCATTCAAGCTAGAAGAGAGTTTATGGTTGTCTGCGGGTTGTTTTTTTTTTTTTTGCCGTTTTTTTGGCCAGGACTGGGTTTGAACCCACCACCTCTGGCTAATGGGGCCAGGGCCCTACTCCTTTGAGCCACAGGCACCACCTTGGGTGTCTGGTTTAGACGACCATCTTGCAGTTTCCGCCACACCTCCCGCCAGAGGGCACTTCAGTCAACCCCTGGGTGCCTCTGTGACGTTGACAGTCACCATGGACCATCTCATGTAAGATACATGCCAAGTGTACAGTGAGTACTCAATAAATACCCCACTACAGAACCATTAAAAGCTCTGGGGATAGCATCATCATCATTCCTCCAAATATGAATGGCAGAAACAAAAAAAATTAAAAAATTCTGATCCTCTTCTGTTTATTGGGCAAATTAAATAGAGCTGAATGAATATCACATTTTAAAAATCTGCAGACCTTTCATACCTGCAGTAATCACCTTGACAGGCACTCAACAGATGTTACTTGTAAACTCTTTCCATTAACTACAGTTCAAAGAAAGACTATCAATGAAACTATTTTTAAGATAATTTTTAGCAACCAGCAGGTAGTCCTTAAATTTTACAAAGTTAAAAATTCATTGAAATTTAACAATATTATTTTATTACCTCATCTGATTCAAACTCAACCCCTTTGGCTATTTGGCTCTGGGACATAGATTTGCTGGATGACACACTGGAAAACCTGAGGCAAAAAAAAAAAAAAAAGATGAACCACAGATCTATCAAATATGCCTATGCATGTGTTTTTCAATCTAGTAGCAGCCATGAGTAAAAACAGCACACAATTCCCTTCAACCTACATTAGAAACAGTCAAAACTTAATGGGACCAAAGTCTGAATTACAGTTTAGCCTGTATTTACTCACTATGTGGTCCTGTTAAAGTTATTTAATATCTCCGTGCCTCAATTTCCTCATCTGTAAAATGAGGATAATAGTTTTTTAAAGATTAAATCTGTTAATATGCTTAACACTTAGAACAAAGCCTGACACATGTTAAGCACTAAAAAAAGATTAAGATTTTTTTTGAGACAGAGTCTCAAATAGTTTTCACATTTTGAAGTGGCTACATTTTAAATGGTTCTTCAAGTACCTATCTACTCAATTTTGCCTCCTGGCCCGCAAAGCCTAAAATATTTACTGTTTACCCTTTTAAGAAAGAGTTTGCTCACCCTTGCCTTAAATAAAAGTAGTGTTTGTGAATTCTTTGTCTACAATTTTATTAACATGTTTTGGGATGTTATTATAGTAAAACAAGTATGTCCCCAAAGTCTTGTCTAGACAAAGATGATAAGAATTAAGAGATCTTACATCAGAAGTAAACAGCAAAATTCACAGATCCTTATACACAAAAATAAGGGTACAAGATCTGTCAGGTGAACCTGAAGAGTAACTAAGTTCAGAGGCAGAGGATCTACAAATTTATCAAGGTCCACACCTAAGTGGTAGAGCTTAAATACTTTACATTACAAATGAAATAACATACACACCCAGCAATTACTAAAAGACTCTGCAGAAACGGTCTGAATTGTCATTCTGTTGCCATCATTAGAACCACAACTCTGCAAGGCTGATTTCAGATTCCTTTCAAAAATGTCAATTTCTAAATAGCCTCTTGAAATTGCTTACGTGAGCTTCATTACTATGTCAAACAACACCACAGATGAGTTTGGGAGCAGAACGCCTGGTTCGTGTGAGTAACTAGGCGACCTTAGGTAAGTTACTTAGTCCACTAAGCCTCACTTTCTTCATCTGTAAAACAGGGACGACAGCGTTACAGTTGTATCTACCTCCTGGGGTTTTTGTGAGCACCAGACAAGCTAATTCATACATAAAGTGCTTAGAACAGTGCTGGGCAGGTAGAAAGTGCTGAACAACCATCATTTATTATTATATTAATACCTCATGTCTAAATAAGAGCCTGAGAAATTCCAGTAAATGTTCATGAACGAAAAGAACTCCTTCAACTATCTAACACAAAATATATAAACCTACTTGCACCTGTGCTCATCTTGGGATTTTTTTTTTTTTTTTTTTACTCCATAAAGGCCAGTATGAGCTTACAGTTACACACACTCTATACTCCTTGGATTTTTCTCTTATCTTTCTTGTTACTTTTTCTACTTTACCCAAGCTCTAAAGTTTGTAACTACAGGGTAGGAACACAAGCCCGCCTCTTTCTCTGTATTTCCAGGTCATCCCACCCACCCCAATGGCTTTATGTACCATCTTTCTGCTATCCAGTGGCGAAGTGAGGTATCATTTCAAACCCCTCAGTTAAGCTCCAGATTCATATACCCCATCACCTATAACCCTCCTACATGTAAGTTTCATATGCACTCTATACTTCTAAAGCAGTTTTTTGCTTTTTTTTTTTTTTTTTTTAATTGAGATAGTCTCACTCTGTCACCCTGGGTAGAGTGCCCTGGCGTGATCATAGCTCACAGCAACCTCAAATTTGGGGGGTTGAGTAATCCTCTTGCCTCAGCCTCTCAAGTTACTGGGGCTATAGGCGCCTACAAAACCACCAGCTAACTCTTCTGTTTTTAGTAGAGATGGGGTCTCACTCTTGGCTCAGGGTGGTCTTGAACTCATGAGCTCAAGTGATCCACCTGCCTCGGCCTCCCAGGGTGCTAGGGTTACAGGCCTGAGCCACCACTCAGAACTTTTGATTACATGCCCGTGAGCCCTACAGACACCTGTTCCTCTCCTATTCTGAGCCCTTCTCTAGGTATGGCATGTTCTGAACACTCAAGCAAAAAGCCTGACAATCACTCTTGATTCCTTATTGTCCTTTACTCCAAATAATCCAACCCATCCCCAAGTTTTGTTATGCCTGTTTTCAAAATAGACCCCCAAACCATCTCTTCCTCCACTTCGCCTGCTGCCAGCCTCAGCTGGACTCCCACTAGACCTCCTTTCAGGGCAGCCTGTCTGGCTTGTAGATCCTTCTGCAACCACAGGGATCCTTCATAATGTCAATCAGACATCTCCCCTCCCTCTAGAAAATCCTTCCCTGGCTTCCCCGTGCGTTTATAATACTAGTGTAAAGACGCACAGTCCTCACCAGCCCACCCGTCCCTGCAGCAGGATTTACCCCTTCCTCTCCTTCCATTTTCATGGCAAGCCACCTCCTCCTCCACCAGGCTGGTCACTGCCTCCTAAATGAGGTGAAGCTCGTTGTTTTCTCCAGAGACTCGGCATGTGCTTTCCCCTCTACTTCTTGCCAAGTCACTCTTCTTACAATTCCAGCCTAGTTCAGCCTCCTGTGACGCCTCCCCGACCACCTTCTAAGTGAGGCTGTGCCCTCGCCACTGCTTGTTCTCGAGGCACCCAGCATAGGAAGATGTGTAACTATAAAATTCTGCGCAATTTTAAATTTTTTCAGATGATTCTTTTTGCAGGAAGTCACTAAACCTACCTTTGATCTGTCTTTGAAGTGGTAGGAAAAATGTCATCTTCCACATCTGATTCGTCCACCTCAATCACCTGGGGGGGGGGGGGCACAAAGTAACAAACAGTTTTTCTGGGAATGGAACATCCAAATAAAAATGAGTTAAATAATTGAATCTCAAAGTGTGGTTTTTAAAAAAATATACAAAAAAGCCACAAAAAGGAGGTAGGAACCAGGTTAGCAGCAACTATTAAGACTGAAGCTCAGGCCGAGCGTCCTCCAATATCCTCCTTCATTCACAAATATTATTTTCCCTTACGTGTCTTAGCTCACTTCTCTCCTGGCCATCCCAGGACCACGGCTACCTAAGGAATACACAGTTGGACTGGTGCATGACTCACACAGGCTCATGTACAGACTGTGCCCTGCGATTTCCTTCTTGAGTTTTGACGGCATGTCAGACCATCAGTGTTCTACCTCCAGCTTTAAATGCGGTAACAAAGTACTAGATATCTTTGTTAGATTTATCCCTGTTCAATACTGTTTGTTACTGTGAAGACTCAATAAAGATTTCTGATATTTGATTCTATCATTCAAAATACTAACTACTTCTGCACATTTTGTGTTATCATGTTACTTAATAAGCACACTTCCTAAGTCTTCATCTAGCTGAAGTGCAGATGAGGATGAAGCCAGGAACAAAGTACTGAACAAACAGCACCAGGGCCAAGGATGCTGCTGACCATCTCACAATGTGGGACAGTCCCCACAACAAGGAAGTACCTGATCCACAGTATCAACAGTACCCTAGCCGCGCACACCGGAGCTGGTGGGTTTGAACCCAGCCCAGGCCTGCCAAACAACAATGACACTACAACAAAAAAACACCTGGGCGTTGTGGCGGACGCCTGTGGTCCCAGCTACTTGGGAGGCTGAGGCAAGAGAATTACTTAAGCCCAAGAGTTGGAGGTTGCTGTGAGCTGTGATGCTACAGCACTCTACCAAGGGCAACATAGTGAGATTGTGTCTCAAATTAAAAAAAAAAAAAAAAAAAAATAGTGCCCCTCTGAGAAACACTTTCAATTATTAGTATTCCATGCACGGCCCTTTTAGTTCAACACTGTTATCCTTAAAAATATGACTGTATATAACGATTATGGACTACTAATAAAATAAATCTCTTTTATTTTTAAAAAGAGTGAAAGAAAAAACATAAACAAAACCAAATCGTAGAAACCCTCAGAAAAGATAACTGGTAAAGCTTTCTCCAGCTTTAAAATTCCATAATTTTTCTTCTTTAATTTACTTTGTAAATCAAAGAGTTGACAATTCATAAGGTAGGAAACGTAAGTTACTAAAACACAACTATAAAACTGTTTTTCTTACCTCTGAATAATTCTTGGTAGCAACATTTCGAGAGGGTTGCTGTCTTGTAGATTTAAAGGCTATAATTGAAAAGATGAAATGTGTATATTATTCTTAAAATAACTTAGAATAGAACTGTACATTTCTTTAACTAAATATTTTCTAAGTCCTCTCTGCAAAACCCATGACCACTAATATAAAACCATTTATATTATTTAAAATCCCCAGAGAGGTGAAATTACATGTTCAAAGAACTCAATGCTTTGCTGTCAGTCTCATGACTTCCCAGCTTATTCAAATATAGTAACTAAGCACTGCTCATAAAATAACCACACTATTACTTTACAGAAAAATAGCTAAAGGATGAACTCTGATCACGTGAACAACTGAACTACAGACACCTGCCGGTCCCTCCCTTCCTTCTTTGCAGTCGCGACACACTCCCCTGGCTGTGTTAGGAGCCCTGTGGATCCAGACCTTCCTCATTCCCCTGCATCTTGGCAGCCACGTGGACTCTAAGAAATAGACAAGAGGAGAATTCTAGAAGACAGCATATCTTTTACTCCATGATAAAAATTACTTTGAATCCTTCCTTTTTTTTTTTTTGCTTAATAATTTGGTTAGATACTTGAAATTTAACTAATCCTTATCTTTCTCTTCCTTTTTCCTTGAGATCAAAACCTGCAATAAATTTCAAACACCTAATTGAGGTTTATTTTCTCCTAAGCCTTACCAGTGTGCTAGGATCAAAAAACCTCCTCCAAGTTAACCCACAAACTAAACAACAGGGTGAAGAAAGAAAGAAAGGATTTTAAAAAGTCCAATACTCAAAGAATTCCACAAAGTCCAAATTTCTCCGTGCCAGAAAACCTCAGGAATCTTGTACCTCATCTAAGTTTGTCATTTGCTCATGTCTCCTATTCCAGGCTCTGTGCCCAACCTGGGATATCTGAGAGGAGAGATGAGAGGCGGCAGCAGAGTCCTTATCTGCGCCACTCAATTACTGTTCTCACATCCCGCTCTGCTCCAGAGCAGAGACAGGGCAACTGCATAAAAGCCACTGATCAGGACACTTGCAAAGAGTATTTCAGCTCAATATTGATCCACAGACTCAAACTGAGATCCCTGGAAACAAGACCTCTTCCTTTTTATTCTTGGTGGATAGCAAAAATGAACATCTATGAAATAAATAAAGAAAAGAAGCACCATGTTTTGTTAGGAAGGCAATACAGTATGATGAAGAGCTCTGCAGGTGACTCATTCTGACTTACTTGCTTGACCACGGCCAAGTTCCTTGGCTTCTTTAAATCTCAATTTCCTTACCTATAAAATAGTATTACTACTTCATGCAGAAAATTGTGGAAAGGACTTCGTGGCTAATAGAAACAAGTGTGCCCAGTGCCCAGCAGGTAGAGAGCGTTCAGATACGGCGCTCGCCCACAGCAGCAGTAACCGTGGCAGCAGCGGTGGTAAAGGCAGTGGCTTCGGGGGGGGGGGGGGGGCGCCTTTTATTTTCGGAGTCACCCCCACCCCTGACAAACTTAAACAA
>CAUYPK010161960.1:0-13885 GCA_963574355.1 Loris lydekkerianus
TTCTTACCTCAGGTTCCACTAAGGAATGACTAAGAGCAAAACCCAGGGCTCACCTGCTATCTTCAGCTCCACCATGGCCTTTTCATAGAAGTTGCCATCTTGGAAATAACACAGGTAGTTTCCACTGTCAGAGGCTGTGACATTGTGTATTCGGAGAGCAGCCTTCCCCGCAGTGATGTCATCTCGTAGAATGGAAGTTCTCCCTCGATACTCTGGAGTCTGTTTGTCTTCCACTTCCTTTCCATTGGCATACACGTTCACTACCTGCCTAAGGCTGGATCTCACCCACCTCAGCTCCATGGTCTCTGCGCTCATTGTCGGGGACAGGTGACAGGGCAGATCAGCGTCTTCACCTACCATGGCCAGGATGGGCCCAGGGGCTCCATGTACAGCAAAGTCAGCTGGTTGGCAAAGTGGGGGAATCTCCATCAGAGGGTGTTGGCCATAAAGCCATCAGAGTGAGAGTTCTTCTCAGACAGGGAAGGTGAGGCATAAAGAATCTAGAGAGGAACACGATCCTTACAGAGGCACCATTTGTCTCTTCATAGTATGTGAAACTTCAGTTTGGGATGAAACTGCTAGGTATTAAAGACACTCAAAGGATCTAGGTAATTGTCTGCTTCAGACACATAAAAACAGAATCATACCTACCTGAGCAAGGAGTGAGCAGCTGGATTAGGACGAGGCAGACAAGGAAGTCAAGCAGAAGGAAAGCCAGGTCACTCGCCATTTTCATCTGTGCTGTGTGTCAGGAGACACCAGAAGGGATGATGCAGACACTGTGTCCTGGAAGGAGCTATTGGATTCCATATGGAAACCTCCACTGCCCCAGGGATATCTCAAGTGTGGTGACCCAAGAAGATCTTAACCCTGCCAACAATCTCTGCCCTAGAGATTCTTAACCTTCAAGTTTAAACATGAAACATCACCCCTAAAAACACAAATATGATAAATGCACATATGTTATCCCACCAGGAAATCTTTCACTTTACTGCCTGAAAATCTCAGAAATCCCTTTCCCACACTTCTCCTGCCTCACCAGATCCAAGCCTCCATCATCACCTTCTAATTAATGCAGAACCCTCCTCACTGGCTTTCCTGGTTTCACTTGTGCTTGCCATTTGTGGGTGTGCAATGCTTTGGCCTTCCCCGTCCCTAACTCTCAGCCATTAACCTGATCAAATCAACCTATTCAAAAGATTCTGGGCAGGATCCAGGCAGACTCCCCGCTGGAGCTCTGGAGTCAATCAGGGGCTGACCCTACCACTTGTTCATCACTAAGGCATCAGAAGAGCTGTGAATAAGATCAGGTTTTGCCTATCTTTCCTTTTCCTTCCTTCATTAAGTCATTCAACAAATACTTACTGAGCACACACAATGGGCCAGGCCCATCCTGTCATGTGTTAGAGCCAACAAAAGAGTAGATGATGGCTCTGTGATTCACAAGCTCTGTGACCTCAGTCAAAGTTTATTTGAAATATTGGGAAATATGAAATTTAGGATGTGCACTATTAACCCAGCAATTCCACTTCCTGATATCTAGTCCAGCAAAATACTTGTATCGGTGCACAGAAAAGCATGTATTAATTATTTTTAGAAGTATAAAAGTCATAATCAACAGAAGCAGCTAACTGTAGGAGACTAGTTAGAAGAACAGTGGTTCACCCCCATGCAAGTATTCAATGAAGCAGTCAGAGTAATTTATTGTCACTTAGCTGTATAATTGAGATATACTAAGTCATCAAAAAACACATTTTGCAGCTATATTAATGATTCTATTTATTTTAAAAAAGCAAAGCTATAGATTTGTAAGTACACATACTTGTGTGTGTGTGTATATATATATATATATATATATATATATATCAAGAAGGTACAAAAGATGCATACTAAACTGAAGACTGGTGATTTAGTGAGTGAAGAGACACTTTGGCCTTTGTTCTCATTATTTTTAAAAGTATATTAATACTTTAAATAAAAAAAAGTTGTGTACTAGTTAACAATTATTGTTTTTATGAGTAATTTTTGTGAGTGGAACTTATTAGGTGTTCAGTAAATACTAACTCGTCAATATTTTCCCCCAAAACAAAGGAGCATGAATCCCACAGTCATGGTATCTGCTTCTGGGCGTTCCTGTGTCTGAGAATTGCCTTCCAGGAGGGTAGGAAAGGGTGAAAAGGAGGCAAGGGACAGAGGTCTGTACACCTAGCTATCCTGCCTGTGCTTAGTATTACACCACACTCAGACTAAACATTGCCTTTCAGCACATCTTATCTCCTGTTTATGCTGCTAGAGAAGGGGGATTATTATTAGTATTGTCAGTATTATTAGTCCCTGAACTAACAATTTCTCTGCCGTCATCAGAATGAGAAATTGGTTTTCTATTTTTTTATCAGCTATTTTTTTTTATGATTATGGATAATTTTGAAAATGAAAAAATATAAATGAATAAAATTTTAAATTGTGTCTAGTACTAATCATATACTCTTCCTATTGGGAATGTAAATTTTTTTGAAAGGGCCTTAACAAAGTATTCTTTCAGCTAAAATTTCCATTTATACAAATGCCTGTTGAAGAAATAAAAATCAGAAATTAATTCAAAGATTTATGTTTATAGATTTATAGATTTATGTTTATAGATTTAACATGGTGAACTCTGTAATTGCAAAATGTAGCCACCACATAGATTTCCAAAATAAAGAAATGGCTAAATAAATAATGGTTTAATAATAGAATGAGTAGCTTGTAACCATTGGAACAGATACGTTAGGTTTTCAATAAATGGAGAATAGAAAGAAAAACAAATACTATGCCTAAAGGATACTAAACAAGGTACAATGTACAGTTCCAGTGTTGTTAAAATTATAAATAATTACTCTTCATTAAAAAACAAATTTCTTGTGGCTGCTTAGAAATCTCTTTTAATGAGTAAACTCTGCGTTGGTTAGCCACTCCCCACTTGTATGTGTATGTTGATTCAGAGTTTTCTACAAAATAAATAGTTCTGACATGGACATATTTATATATTGATCTTCGGGGCACTTTTCCTTTTGTAATCTCTTAGAATAGATGCCTCGGCATGGTTAGAACATACTCTAAGGCTCCTTTTCTCTTTTCTCACCATGATATGTTCTTAAGAACATGTAGGTGGAATATTGTCTCCCTTTCTATCTACCAAATCCCACCCTCAGTAAGTCCTCCTTCTTTGCATCACTCCTCCCCTCTCCCCTGCGTGCTTATGTGCAAGTGTGTCAGCCGCGCGCGCGCGCGCGCACACGCACACACGCACACACGCACACACACACCACACACACACACACAAACTCTTCGCCCCTTTCTCTGCCCGGGCACTTCCCTCCACCTCCATTTTCATTTTGTCAGGCCCTCTTCTCCCAGGCCCTGTAACCCTGCTAATCAATTTCCCTCACTTACCCCCGGTAGTCCCATCTGAGAATCACAATCCACAAAATAAAGGGGATTCATAGTTGTCCATCTTTCTACTATGGTTGAGAGGTTCTTATCTGGGAAAAAAAAAAGAAAGAAAGCAGAGATCGTTCGCAGGCAGCGAGAAACACCAAGTCTTTGGAAAAATTAGTGTTCTGATTGGCTCAAAAGTGGTGTTTCTCATCAGTTGCTGGGCAGAAATCACTGGGGAAGGCTAGAATGAAAACTGAAACTACATTGGTTTGTACCCATTGAGGATTCATTCCATCCAAGCTGCACCTCCCATAGTGTTTGCGTTTCTTTGTATTTACTTATTTGAATTATGCTTGTATGTATATTATAATTTTTTCATGTTATTTTATCTCTTCTTATGTCTTTTCTATCATAAAAAATGTCATTAGAACGGAGTAGAAAAATATAAAGAGAATGATATGCTTTTTTTTTTTTTTTTTTTATACCAGGTGACACTTAATCTCCAACGGTATATTGATTTATCGTCAAAGCTCACAGCAACCTCAAGCTCTTGGGTTCAAGCGATTCTTTTGCCTTGGCCTCCCAAGTGTCTGGAACAACAGGAGCCCGCCACAATGCCCAGCTCTTTTTAGAGATGGGGGTCTTCCTCTTGCTCAGGCTAGTCTCGAACCTGTGAGTTCAGGCAATCCACCTGCCTCAGCCTCCCAGAGTGCTAGGATTACAGGCATAAGCCACCACGCCTGGACTGGAATGATGTGCATTAATGAAAACACTACTGTGATAGTTTACTAACGTGTTTACATGTAGATGGGTACATGCAGGAGGAGGGTCTCTTACTATAGAGCCTAACAAAAAAAAAAAAAAAAAAAAAAAAAAAGGAATGGGAAGAAAACCAAACTCACTGCACCATTTTAAGCATCTCTGGCATCCTGGTCTAGGATCCATTAACAAATAAAATTTTCTAGTTTCCAGAGTCATTGCTGCTGGGCATTTGTACATTTTTCAGGAAATTCTCATTACTGATGTTTTTTAGCATGTTCATTAATCCTCAGCTCCTTTTTTGTGCTATATTGCATTTTCATATGTATTGTTTCTCAATCTGCTAGTGTATTATGTGATATCTGAAGTTAGACTTTAAATAAGCTGTAAATATTATAAGAGGTCTGTGGGACAAACTTGTTCTCCCTGTGGCCTAAGATCTCCCAGGACACTTTGTTAGGTTTGCAAGACAGTGCTCATATCTCTGAGGCTTTGATGTGATCTGGGCTAATGGAATCTGATTGTATTACAACAGTTTGAATGTAGGCTCTGTGGTTAAGTGGCTGGTCTCTTGTGTGGTATCTTTCTTCCCCAATTTTTCTTAGTAATAAGATTTAATTTTCTTGTGTACTTCAATGCTCTTTTCCACCATGTAGATAGAAGAGGTCAAGGGACTAAGCTTGAGTTAATGGTTTGCAGCTGAAAGTGGTAGGGTTGTGTTTTTCCCAGATATGGTTAAAAGGAGAGGCTGAAACAGTTGGGAGACACTTATTCTCTCCCTACTTCCTTCTTCCTCTTGCCTAGTACGTGGACTTTGGACCTGGAGGTGCAGCAGCTATCTTGTGCCAACATGGCAATCTTGAGCCAGGAAGCCAAATGCTGAGACAGTAGAGAAAGAAGACAGAGTGAGCTGGGGCGTGGAAGGCATCCCTGAGCTGCCAGACTAGCCCTGGACTGCCACTACCTGAATTCATTTTACATGACGGGAAAATCAACTCTTATTTTGTTTTAGCCAATAGTACTTTTGGTCTCTGTTATCAACAGTTCTTTCCTCCCTGCCTCCCCCACCCATCACTAGTTTGTTATGAAACTTATAGTAAAAGTAAAAGAAGTTTTTTTTGTTTGTTTGAGACAGAGTTTCACTGTGCCATGGCGTCATAGCTCACAGCAACTTCAAACTGTTGGACTCTAGCGATTCTCTTGCCTCAGCCTCCCAAGTAACTGGACTACAGGTGCCCACCACAATGCCCAGCTATTTTTAGAGATGAGGTCTGGCTCTGGCTCAGCTTGGTCTCCAACCTCAGCCTCCCAGAGTGTTAGGATTACAGGTGTGAGCCACTGCGCCTGGCCAGGTAAAAGAAGTGTTAGTGAATACCATTGTATTAGGGTTGGGGGAACTTTTCATGTTGGAAAACCACATTAATTTACCTGTAATCAAATAAGGCCATATTCAAGAAACTTAGATATACTTAAAAATGCACATTGTTTTTTTAAAACATATATTATAAGACTTAATAATTTCAAAAAATGAAAATTATTTCTCAGTTTTGAAAGTTAACTAAGCTTTTAATGATTTTGTTTCATTGGCTTTTTGTTGGAAAGTACTTTTTGTTGTAACACGGAGGTCCATAGTTTCAGTTGATCTTCTAGATGGGCATCAGTCAGTTGTGACCTTAAGGGTGTCTGGATTTGGGGTAGTAAAAAAATGTAGATTTACAGCAATAAATTGTTGAAAAGCAAGAAAGCATTTTTGGGGCATATTCTACTGCATTTTTCCATATTTCAATGGGATCTTTCTTAGCATCAAACAATGACTTTAAAGTATCATCTACTGCTAGCTCAATGAGTTCCATCTGTAGCTCTTTAGGTATCTTGGTGATATGAACTGGGTGAGACTGAAATGCTAATTTGAGTGTGATGTGATGATTCTCAAAGTCAGTGAACCTTTCATTGTATTCCCCAATTAATGGTTCTATATCAGCTGTGTATTCTTGATTTGCATCTATTATCCTGCCTATCAATGACCTTTGCTAACTGGAGGAAATGTTCATCCAAAATTTCCTTTCTGATTCGGGGCCCGTAGCTTAGAGTTTAGAGCATTGGCCACATACACCAAGGCTGGGGGGTTCAAACCCAGAGCAGGGCCTGCTAAACAATGACAACTGCAACAACAACAACAACAACAAAAATAGCTGAGCATTGTGTTAGGTGCCTGTAGTCCCAGCTACTTGGGAGGCTGAGGCAAGAGAATTGCTTAAGCCCAAGACTTTGAGGTTGTTGTGAGCTGTGATGCCATGGCACTTTACCGAGGGTGGCATAGTGAGACTATCTCAAACAAAACAAAACAAAGCAAAAGAAAATTTTCCTTTCAAAGACATGGTTTTGAAAAATGATAGTTTTTTTAAAATGCTTGGATTTTTGTCACGTTATTATATTCTTCAAGTTGAAAATATAGGATCAGAGCAGGCCTATTCAACTCCATACTACATGATCATGGATAGAGTATGGCCTAGACCACTACATTATAGAGTCTGGGACCAGACTCCTTGGGACTATATCTGTGCTTCACTACCTCTTAAATGTGCAATTTGGAGCCAAGTAATTTTTTGCCTTCCTTATGGATTAGTTTTCGCTATTGTAAATGGTGTAATAATGGCAGCAACCCTTGACTCTGTTGCAAGAATCACCAAATGGAAGAATTCATGTGAAACACACACCTGTGCCTGCTCAATAAATGTCAACTAGTTAAAGAGACAATTTATTTTATTTTATTTTAGGGTTTTTAATGGGGGAACCAGTTAAGAAGTAGGACCTCTGCTCTGAGGGGAGAGGAGCTTAGTTGTTAGGTCTCCTTGAAGATGCACTTCATCTCCTTACCTAGAGGTTTTTTAGGTGTACTTAGGACTAATGGTGCTAAAAACATCGTATATATTCCATCATATATGGAAGCCCAATATATGAAGGTGTGATATTTAAGAAGAAAAAGTGGGAAAGATGAAGGGGCACAGTTTTCAGCACACCAGAAATGTGGCTTTGTCTCATATGTGCTCCTTGTGGTACGAGAACCTGGGAAGGGAAAATTCCATTCTCGGTCATAAGCGAGACTCAGGAGTTAATTCCTCCCTGCTTGCTGAAAAGGCCTTGAGAAATGAAACCCTGAGGTCCCTGCCAAGTTGTAGCTGGAGATTTAGCACCTGCATGGAACTGAACTGTTGCTCTTCATTCTCTAACTCAAATTACACAAAAGTTTCATTTAACCTTTTAGGAAGGTGGGCAAATAGAACAGACAGCCTGGTGTCCTTGTAGTTTAAGTTAAATGCTCCAGACTTAGAAATGATGTGTACATGCTTTGTAACATTTATGCTGAGGGGAAATTTCTTATGGCAGTCTCAATTAATGCTTTTGTTCTTTATTCTTACTTATTCTTATCTGATGAGTTTGGATATATAATACAGTGAATCAAGATGAACAATCGCTGTGGACCTGAGTGAGCCCCTAGTCTTCCTTTAACAAACAATCATTCCGTCTTCAGGGATATCTCTGTGTTGTTGATTGGGCTAGTGGACTGCAACAGAGAGGAGTCTTAATAGCTGGAGAGGGAAAAGGGGCAGGTGCTAAACAGGGTCTGGGGCAGGACGTGGTCAGGAGGCTGTGCAGAACCTCTCTGGGTCTCCACTCACGGCCACCCAGCCCACCCACTACTGGGGGCTGGAAGATGGAAGAAGACCACTATGCTCTTTCTACATGAAGTCTTGGACCTAAGACCTTAGGAATTAAATGGCCATTAATCAGCATAGTACTGGACTTTTCTCTCATCTGCAGGAGAAAAAAGACAAGTGAGTGTGCCCTGGCCACAGCCAGAAGTTTCTTGGTCCTTTCTGTATTGTGGAGCTGCCTTTCCTTCCCTTCTTTGGCGCCCTTCTCCCTCAGTTAGGCACATAGTCACCCTTGACCAATTCCATTATTCACACCCAACATTTAAGTCCATCAGTGAAACCTATTTACTCTATCTTTAAAATAACCATTTCTCACCATTTTGTAGCTCCACCCTGCCACAAGTCATCCTCATTTCCTAGGTGGATCACTGTGGTACCTCCCAGCTGGTCTTAAAGCTTCTATTCACAACCCTGCCCACAGCTCAGAGTAGTATCTGAAGTGACTTGTCAAAGCATAGGTCTGCCCAGATCTTCCTCTGCTCAAAACCTCCTGTGGCTCCCCTCTCAGAGGCAAAGCAAGGTCATCATGATGACTTTCAATGGTATAGGTGATCTAGCCCTCAGGCCCATCTGACACCCTGCTCCCTCCTTCTTGGTCTCCAGGGGCACTCTAACCATACCAGCCTCACTGCTGGTCCTCACACACTCCACACATGCCTTCTGCCTCTGGGCTTTGGCACTGCTGTTCCCTCTGGTGTTTCTGTACCTTACTCCCCTTGCTCATCACTATGGCATTTTAAATCACTACTTCCTATATTCTTGACTCTGATTGACTTATCTTTCTAAAAGTCACTATAATCCAAAACGGGATATATATTACTACTTATTTTGATTTTTGGCTATCTCATAACACAACAAGTTACATTATTTTGAATGGGGACTTTCTCTTTTGTTCATCTCCCTGCTCTCATACCTAGAATAGTGTCTGGCATATAGTTAGTGCTCATGGAGCCTTGTTAAATGACTGAAATGAATGAATGAATAAAGTAAATAGAGATGCCCAAGGGAAGCTGGAGAGGTGTGGAAGATGAGGGTGCAGAATTAGCCTGAGACAGAAGAAATGAGAAACAGGTGCAGGTTGTGGCACAGGGAGTTTGAGACCTGCCATTTTATTTTGTCTCTGAGGTAGTAGATTATTTCACCATCTGAGATATGGAGAAAGGATGTAGTGGTGAGAATAATGGCTGATATTTACTATCAAATTCTGTGACACCTTATCTCACTTTTAAGCACCTGCTCAGAGCAAATGGTGTAATTAACTCTCTTTCTAGTAGAGAAAAATAGTTATAGAGAGATTAAGGAGCTTGTTCTGGTTTGTCTGAATAAGTAGAATGAATAGAAGTCAACCATCTGCATTCACTAGGCGGAGGAAATGGGTGTAGAAGCATAGATACCACATGTTGTGTTTGGGGTGCTGTAGGTGGTGTGGATAGTCTAGCACAGGGGGGCATATGTCAGGAACTTCCAAAGATGGGCCAGAAGTAGGAGGCCTGGGCGGCTGAGTGCCTGCCATGCAATAAAGAGTCTAAGGAAGCTGAACTTTATCTTTTGAAGCCAGCGTTTCTTTAGTTGAGTTACATAAAAAAAAAAAAAAAAAAAAAAAACTTGTTTAGACAAAAACTAATTTTTGGAATACATCTGAGGCTGGGCGCAGTGGCTCATGCCTGTAATACTAGCACTCTGGAAGGCTGAGGCAGATGGATTGCCTGAACTCAGGAGTTCAAGACCAACCTAAATAAGAGTGAGACCCCTATCTCTACCAAAAATAGAAAAACTAGCTGGGCGTTGCAGCAGGTGCCTAAAGTCCGAGGTACTAGGGAGGCTAAGGTAGGAGGATTGCTAGTACCCAACAGTTTGAAGTTACTATGAGCTGTGATGCCACAGCACTCTACACAGGGTGACAGAATGAGACTCTATTTCAAGAAAAAAAAAATACAGTTATATTCTTGAGAATTACAAGCAAGAAATGGGGGGAGAACTGAGTTAGTTCAAGGCCATCTGGTGAACTCTCTGGCAGAAAGAAGCCACACCAATGAAACCTGCTTGACAAGAGGGAATGATTTTGTTGACAGTTTTGTGAGTAAGATATCAATTGCTTTTGGATAAACCACTGAAATTTTGGAATGTATTTGGTACAATGTCTGGCAGTTCTCCAAGCAGTATTCGTAGCTTACATATTTGATGAAGAATATATGGAAAGAGCAATAGTTCTTCAGGAGGGCATCACCTGAAAAAGTTTTGTCACTTTTCTCATCTTGGCAGCCACTTAATAAAAATGGCATTAGAGGAATTTTGTAACTTTCATTTTTTGACAAGAACACCCAGACTTAGAACACATCACTCTATCAGTTTATCTGGAGTTTGAATGTGTTATTCAGTACTTTGGGGGAAAATGTGCCTTTTAGGAACCTGAAACTTATACAATTTCAGGGCCCTCTGAAAGAAAAAATACAAAGTTCTGCCTATAAATTAAATACAGGCTCTTAGAAGGAGCCCTCAAAGCTTCAGTTTTGTTTTCATCTCTCTAAATCCACCCCAGTGCCTACTGAAGAAGGTTAGGTAGAATAAAAAAAAAGAAAATTGCCTACACATTTTTCACTTGGGATCTTTCTCTTTCAGATAAGGCATCGATAGCGATACTGTGAAACCAAAGGAGTTTGCAGTATTGTGTAAATCTTGAGGGTGAACCACACATTCATTATAGAGAGGTTCCAGTTATCAAGGTAACTGCTATGCTTATCATCATATCAATGGCATATGACTTCCTTTATGACAGATTTTAACTTTTAATGCTGAAGATTGATACCAGAATTTTGCTCTTCAGTAGGTCCTTGGTCTCTGGGATTCAAAGAATGAACCCAGGGACCACAAATCAGGGGTAAGACAGGATTTTTATTAGAAGTTAAAAAAGAATACAGAAGTGAAAAGCACCAGAGCTTCTGGAAGAGGCAAAGAACTAAACTAACAGGGGAGTCCCTATGTGGGCTCTTTTATCTAGGAATTTTAGGTCTCGAGAATTACATTTGGCCAGGACTTGGCAAATAGAAACATGTTTTCGATGTTAATGAGTGTTATTGACAAAGGAATAAATGCAGTCCCTCCAACTCAAGGTCAGGGTGTTCCCTCCATGAACTTGCCAAAACCTAGGAAAACTGGGGTCCCCTGTGTAGTCTTGAATGGGGGGAACCCTGTATTAAGACGACATCAATGACTAATGGGGGGGTCACCTATGCAGCCCATGAATATGCGGGACGAAGGGATGATTTATATCCCAGGCACTATGGAGCCAGTGAGATTTCATCACCTTACTCAGAATGGCTTGAAACTTAAAACATATGAATTGTTTATTTCTGGAATTTTTTATTTAATATTTTCCAACAGGTTGACTAGGGGTAACTGAAACCTTAGTAAGCAAAACTGTGGGTAAAGAGGAACTTTGTACCATACAGGTATCCTGAACCTTCATGCCTACTGCTTAGAGTCTGTGGTGATAGAAAATTGCCAGTAGGCAATTTGGCCTCTCAGAATTTGGACATTTAAGCTGCCTGAGTCAGGCACCATATTTTCCCCTTTTGAATGGCAGTTTTATACTCTACATACACCCAGTACAGAGTAAATGTTATTAGCATTTCTTTCTTTCTTTCTTTTTTTTTTCCTGCGAGACAGAATCTCACTCTGTTTTTTGCCCCAGGCTACAGTGCCATGGCATCAACCTAGCTCAAAGCAACCTCAAACTCCTGGGCTCAAGCTATCCTCCTGCCTCAGCCTCCCAAGTAGCTGAGACGACAGGCGGGTGCCATAATGCACTGTTATCATGGTCACTCCTTATCACTGATCAGAAGGAGGACTATTTTAGCTTGGTCTGAAATTCCCCATTTTGTGTATCAGAGCAGCTTAATCATCCTGCCAACCATGAAGACAGGGATGAAACATGAGGAAAAAGGGCTGTTGCTCACACCCCAGACAAATCAGGATTAATACCTGGGCATGATTTATATAAAGATTAATCTAGGTTGGCTTGGCACCGGTAGTACAGTGGTTACAGCAGCAGCCACATACACCAAGGTTGGCAGATTCGAAACTTGCCTGGGCCAACTAAGCAATAATGACAACTGCAACAAAAAATAGCCAGGCATTGTGGCAGGCACCTGTAGTCCCAGCTACTTGGGAGGCTGAGGCAGGAGACTCGCTTAAGCCCAAGAGTTAGAGTTGCTGTGAGCTGTGATGCTATGGCAACTTTACTGAGGGTGACAAAGTAAGATTCTGTCTCAAACAAACAAGATTAATCTAGAGGGTGAGAAGATTCCCTTAGACCTGAACATACGTTTCTAACCTGTTGGCTATTTTTTTTGTGTGTGTGTGTGAGACAGAGTCTCACTATGTCGCCCTCGGTAATGACGTCACAGCTCACAGCAACCTCAAACTCTTGGGCTTAAGCAATTCTCTGGCCTCAGCCTCTCAAGTAAACGGGACTACGGACACCCAGCTATTTTTTGTTGCAGTTGTCATTGTTTAGCTGGCCCTGGCTGGGTTCGAACCCTCCAGCCTTAGTGCAGGTGGCGGGTGCCAAAAACAGTCTATGAGCCTATCTTGTTTGCTATTGCCTGAAGTCTACTTAGTAAGGGAGACAGCTTTTTATTCTACAATTTAAATTGGAAAGATTGCAGATGCAATATAAAGTAGAGTAAATTAGTTTTTAAGTCAAAGGTAAATACTGATGATTTCTTGCACACTTTCTCTCTGTCCCTCTCCTTATTTGACCAATGGTTTGGGCATCTACACCCTTCAGGCAAGTGGTGAGCAGAAATGTTAGTCTCAGCTCCTGGGTTAGTAATTTTCAGCTGACAGAGGAGTCAGAGAATTTATAAAGCTCCTGCACCCTTTGGATGTGGCACAAACCTTTAAACTCCATTTGTTTGTTTCAAAAAATATAAAAGTACCTGAGGTCAATTTGTGGAATGTGAGAAGTTTAATTTCAGGATATCCAGTCTCCTCTTGGTACATCTTGGTTTCTGTTGCCCAGGCCTTGCTGACTTTTTAACCCTATCCCTTATCAGATAAACTCTGTAAGGCAATGTCCTTATCTGTTTCACATTTGCATACTTAAAGGAACAAAGCTAGTGCCTGAAGGAACCAGAGATAAATTTTTTCTTCTTTGCTAAGTCTAGACTTTAAGCAGATAAGGCACTTCTAGAGAAAAACTTTTTACCCTGCTTTAGGCGAGAGGTTGGTGGTGGGCCCAAAGGTCAGAGGAACCTTAAGGCTTCTTCAGTTTAGCATTTTGCGGTATCGGTTTCTGAGATGCAACATGAGTAAGATGTAACACGACAGTTAACATTAGACTGTAAACTCCATGCTTAACTTCTAAAAATGATCAGCAGAAGAGCTCAAAAAGGATTTAATGAGTGAATGTGCATTTTTTTTTTTTTTTTTTTGCAATTTTTGGCCAGGCTGGGTTTGAACCTAACACCTCTGGCACATGGGGCGGGCACCCTACTCCTTTAAGCCACAGGCATCACCCTGAATGTGCATCATTTGATACATGTCAGGTTACCTTATTGATAAATTTTAGTCGACTCATAAAGTTTGACATATGGAAAGACTCAAAAAGCTCAGCTAACTTAGTTGCCCACAGAGTGCACAAAAATTCTCAACTTTAATGCGGCCTTTTCTGGAAGCCATCAGATCTCTGCTTAATCACTTCCAAAATGAGGAGCTCCTCACCTCACAAGCTAATTGTGAGAAAATTCTCCTACAGAGCATGATCTTCTCTCTGTACGTTTACCTTTTGTTTGTGGTTCTGTTTTATGGTGCTAAAAAGATTAATCCAATCCTCAAATGTTATAACTCTAAATGTTTTGATTATGGTAATAATTTATTTTTCTCTCTGTATTTTTAACATGTACAGCGCACTTAGCCAAACCTACTGTAGTAACTTATTTATTCTTTTCTTTCTTTCTTTCTTTCTTTCTTTCTTTCTTTCTTTCTTTCTT
>CAUYPK010161964.1:0-11368 GCA_963574355.1 Loris lydekkerianus
AGACAGGAAGGACCTGTCACCCTGCAGGAGACACAGAGATGGAGAGACAGGCAGGACCCCTCAGCCTGCAGGAGACACAGAGATGGAGAGACAGGCAGGACCCCTCAGCCTGCAGGAGATGCAGAGACAGAGAGACAGGCAGGACCCCTCAGCCTGCAGGAGACACAGAGACAGAGAGATAGGCAGGACCCCTCAGCCTGCAGGAGACAGAGAGATGGAGAGACAGGCAGGACCCTTCAGCCTGCAGGAGACAGAGAGACGGAGAGACAGGAAGGACCTGTCACCCTGCAGGAGACACAGAGATGGAGAGACAGGCAGGACCCCTCAGCCTGCAGGAGACACAGAGATGGAGAGACAGGCAGGACCTCTCAGCCTGCGGGAGATGCAGAGACAGAGAGACAGGCAGGACCCCTGAGCCTGCAGGAGATTCAGAGAGACGGAGAGACAAGCAGACCCCTCAGCCTGCAGGAGACAGAGAGACGGAGAGACAGGCAGGACCCCTCAGCCTGCAGGAGACAGAGAGACGGAGAGACAGGCAGGACCCCTCAGCCTGCAGGAGACACAGAGACAGAGAGACAGGAAGGACCCCTCAGCCTACAGGAGATACAGACAGAGAGACAAGAAGGACCCCTCAGCCTGCAGGAGACACAGAGACAGAGAGACAGGAAGGACCCCTCAGCCTGCAGGAGACACAGACAGAGACAGGCAGGACCCCTCAGCCTGCAGGAGATGCAGAGACGGAGAGACAGGCAGACCCCTCAGCCTGCAGGAGACACAGACAGAGATATAGGCTGAGGATCACTTTAGCCCAAAAGTTTGAGGTTGCTATGAGCTATGACGTCACGGCTCTGTCTCAAAAGATTGGGTTTTTTTGTGGCACACGTAAGATTTTCTCATGGTACAGTGGTTGGAACCACTGCTCTGAATGTTAACCGTGTGTAATACATCCCTTCACAGCAACATCTGGGCTGATGTTTGACCAAACACCATGGCCTGTTCAAGCTGACACATGAAATCAGTGTGGTGGGTGAGTGGAACAGTCCAGTGTGCAGGAGCCCACCCCCACCCCTGCCCAAGACGCCCACGCCCTACTACCTGGCACCTGTCACACTGTACACTGGACTCTGCAGATGTGATAAGCTCGAGAACCCTGGGTTGGGGACACGATTCTGGGTTATCCACAGGGCTCAAAGAAAAGAACTGCCCCCAAACAGCACCCAAGTCAGCCAGAACCAAATGCCCAGGGTGTCTGACCAAGGTCACGGTGGGACGGCACATGAGTGTGGCTTGAAGTCGCCTAGTTTGGGATCTTTTATTCTGGCGGTTACAGGAAACAAAAGTACCCCACACCAGGCTCTACCATCCATGGGACTCACTTGGGCACCTTGTGGCTGAGGTCTGTCCTCATCACTGTGGCCGGCTTGGGCTCCCTGCTTTGCCCACCCTCCATGTCCCAGAAGTCCAGCCCTGTACCCCTAGAAGCCAGGTTGCTCTGGGAGGAGGAAGATGATGGGGAAGTTGCTACTGAGCTTTGGAGCCGAGTTTCGGGAAATCTCGGGGAATTTTGTCTCTGGAGCGACGGAGAGGCCAGCTCATTGTCACACTTTTCATTTCTGGGACTCTACCAAGGGGAACTAGAAATCCTTCAGGTGACAGACTTGGAGATCTGTGCAGACATTCCCAGGGGAGATTCTAAGAGACCATCAGACCCACACTGGGTTCCTGGGGGGTGGGGTTAGGGAGAAAGTGGGGAGGAAGACAAACCCGGATTTCCAAAGGTGAAAGGCTGGGGCATTAGCCAGAAACTGCCACTTTAGAGCCGTAAGCCGAGCGTCTGGCCGAGGGGCGAGCTGTCAAACATGATAAATACACCGTTCAACCAGTTTAAACTGCTGACCCCCCTCTCCTGGAGCAGACCAGGCTGTGGACGGTGGGGTGGTGGGAGAAATGCACAACTGTCGTTCTGCATTAGACAGCGGATGGTTTTGCTGTGCAGTTTTTGAGCTGGCCCATTACTTCCTAACAGGCGTATCATTGTTTCCAGGTAATATTTCCTGCTTCCTTTCAAAGCATGTGCGTGTGCGTGTGCAAGATGTGTACACAGACACACACACACACACACGTGGCTAGGTCTCTTGTTCAACATTCCTGCAGGCATCAGGGTCTCCATACCTTGCCAAGGGGATCCCTCTCACACCACAGATATCCACCTGCTGGGGGCAGCTCCTGGAGTGACGTGTGGGGACACTTTTCGGGGACACAGATGGTTTCCAAAGGCATCTGGTCTGGGTTGTGTCCATCAGACGGGGACACTCATGGGAAAGTTTTCAAAGCTTCAAAGGTGGGCGTTTGAGGAGGAACAAACCAGGCTGATTCACGGGCAAAACGTAGGGGTTCACAGGGACAGAAACAACAGGATGGCCCTCTAGGAGGAGAAAGAATGTGGAAAGGGGCTCAGTGGTGGTGTGTATTCCTCTTATCAGGGTAGACACTATCTTTGTTCACGTTGCTGTAACACAATATTATAGCCTAGGGGGCTTATAAAACGCACTTCTTGCTTGCAGTTCTGGAGGCTGAAGATCCTGGTGTGGCAGATGCTGTGAGTGGTGGGGACTCACTCCCTCGTTCACAGATGGAGCCTTCTCCCTGTGTCTCACTGTGTCCTCAGAGGAATGTCTGCACTTCTCTGGGGTCCCTTTTATAAGGACACTGAAGTTTATAAAGAACAGACGTTTATTGTTCACAGTTCTGAAGATCCCGGTGTGGCAGATCCTGTGAGTGGTGGGGACTCAGCTCCTGGTTCATAGATGGCGCCTTCCCACTGTGTTCTCACATGGTGGGAGGGGCGAGGGAGCTCTCTGGGGTCCTTTATAAAGACACTGATCCTATCCATGAGGCTGCACTCATGGCTTTATTCCTTTCCAAATGCTCTGCCTCCTACCCCATCTCCTTGGGGGTGATGTTTAGCATGGGAATTTCGGGGGGACACAGACATTCAGTTCGCTTCAGACACCTGTGGGTGTCAGTGCTGGATACATGATTTGTGGGGCCCAGTGCAAAAATGGGGCTCCTGGTCCTAAAAGTGATGAGACCCCAGCACACCCGCCCCTCTTGGTGAATACATGGGTCGAGCGTCTCTTGCAGATTTGGGTAAAATCCTCCTGAAACGATGGCGCTCCCTTTGTGGGTGCGTCCTTCATCTTGGTCATCAATGATTATTATCTCACAATCATTATCACTTCTTTAGAAGAAACACTTTGCATGTTGGTGGTGTCTGAAACAAATGAGCTTTAGATATGTAGACTGGAGGGGTGAGACCAGCTCAGAATGGACCCAGTGGAACCTTCTCTGGGGATGTGGGCTTTGGATAGAACCAGAATATTTGCACCCTTATAGGAGGAAGGGAGACAGCCCTATGTGCCCCAACCCTAACTCTAACCCTAACCCATGGGGTGTGAATTCAAGGCTTGCAAAGTGGACAGCTTTGCCCTGAACCATCAGCCCAAGTTTCCCTGCAAACTATTCAGAATATTAGGGGCAAGGACAAATAGAAAATGCAGCCAGCTCATGAAAGATTCTTACTGTTTTAGAGCAGTGTTTTTTGTTTTTTTTTTTTGTTTGTTTGTTTTTTTGTGCAGTTTTTGGCCGGGGCTGTGTTTGAACCCGCCACCTCCGGCATATGGGGCCAGCGCCCTATTCCTTTGAGCCACGGGCACCGCCCTAGAGCAGTGTTTTTTCAACCTTATTATCTCACAGCACACTTGAACCTATAGTTAAACTTCCACGGCACAGTTGAATTATGCTGATCAAAAAAAAAAAAAAGGCATTTAAAAAAAAGAACATACTTACTGTGCTTTGAACTTCTTTTGAAAATAATTTAATGAATGATCTTTAAAAATTTTCACAGCACACCTAAAATCCTCTCACAGCACATCGGTTGAAAATCACTGTTGTAGTGAATAAAATAATTAGGGCAGAATTTCTCTTTGTTGTTAATTATCTCACAGGCAGGTTTTGGTCCAGACACAAGTGGGGGCTTCTGCAAGGCAGGAGCTGTGGTGGGGTTTGCTGGATGTTCTCTTAGGGAGGGGGCTTGGGGGCAGCAGCAGAAAAGCAGGTGTTTGATGGGCAGCTTTTCTCATCCTGGGGGTTGTCGGCCACCCCAGGCTGCTTCCCCTGCTTTGGTATGACCGCATCTTGTTTGGAATAGAACACTCATGTCTGGGAGGCCCCTTCTTTGTGGGTGTGGACGCCTCTCCCCACATACCTTTCTTTATCCAGTTCATTGAGCACTTAGTACGTTCTAGTCTGCACAGACCCGTGTCCGTGAGACAGGCACAGAGGTTCCCATCTGGGGAACTTGGGGCCCAAGGGAGCAGAAGCATCTGATCGGAAAAGGACCAGGTGGTCAGATGGGGCTTTCTGCGGTGACAGGTGGGCACGGATGTGGTGCTAGAAAAACAGATGGGGGTGAATGGGCAGTGAGGAGGTCTGGGCCACGATAGCTGGTGAGCTGAGCCCGTAAGGGGAGTGGACTTTGTCTTGAGGGCTGAAAGGTAGAGGCAGGAGGAGCTCAGACTTGCATTTTGGCAAATCACTCAGGCTCCTATGTAGACAGACGGACAGTTTAGGAGGAGGAAGCAATTCAATAGGTAACAGGCATCTATCCACAGAGAAGGCAGGAAAACCCAGCACAGGGAACTGCCCGGGGTGGCCGGGAAGTGGCTGATGTGAAGGCAGAGAAGAAACAATGGGCCTCCTGGTGCCATTGGGCTCCCAGATATGGGTCATTGTGGTAAAATCCGAGTGGTGTTCAGAGCTGAGTATTGTGTGAGGCTCCTCTGAGCACAGCGCCGGAAATCCTTCATGCCACCAGGTATCCACTGACCTTGGTTTTGGGGGAAACCCAATTTCCTCTGATGCCACCCCTGCAGGGTTGAATGGCCCACAACGTGATTATTCGTATCACGCCCCAGGAGACCCCAACTCTCCAAGAAGCCCTGGGAACCCCCTAGGGACTTGTCTTTTCTTCGTTTTTTTTTTCTTTCCCCTTTTGACATAGGTTGTAATTTTTTTTTTTCTTAAACCCTGGCTGTGTTCCACTCTGGATTTGATTAATTACCAAGGTGTTTGGAAAAGCGGTCTGCTGCGGGCAGCCAGAGACTGATTTACAAAGTGCGTACATGTTCCTTCCTTCAGCGATTATAAATTCACGTCAAAGGAGGGGAAATTAGTTGTACAAGAGCCCCAGTTCCGCCCTCTGTGAACATGGATTCTCACCAAAGCCCTCGAGTTCGGGGCACTGTGGCTTTGCTGAGCCTAACTGGGGGTGTTTGGTTCAACCTCTTGGTTTTGCAATTGTAAACACACACACACACACACACACACACACGATTTTGCAAGACCTGTCAGTCAGTTCTTCCTGGTGCTACTTTTGTGTAGAGACTGTGGCCTGTTGGTTCGTGCTACCAATGAGTGACAAGTGCCAGTTGCAGTTTGGAGGTTTAGTGGCTAAACCGACCTAAGCCAGGCTAAGACAAATTAAAGGTTTCTTAGGTACAGAGATGTGCAGACTGGAGACGGAGGCATGGCCAGCGTCACCACCACCAGGCGTCCCCAACTCTGGGCTAATATAGTGTTTCAGGAACTCACTGAGTTTCCCTGGACCATTTCTCTCCAGCCCCTGGCCGTTGACATGCCCTGACGAGGCTGTTAGAGCTCTGAGTGATGTTTTGAGTCACAAAAGCATCTTCCCTCCTGGAGTAACCAGGTACCCTAATGAAATGAGTTTTATTCAAAGTCTCGGCCTGGTGATGCTCCAGGAAAACAAGATAAATGGAACAATGCTTTTAGCAAATGCATTGCACGAAATAGCGGCATATTGCTTATGAAGTTTAATTTCCTAATAGTTCATGAGCTGTAATATACCCGCTGCCATTTCAAGGGAATGGATTTGGGCTTATGACAAGATGCAATGGGTCCCGGGAATATTGCTTTTCCCGTGTTACTCAGGAATTCAATGACATTTGCATGCAGTGTAAACTCCGTGGAACTACAGTGCTTCCCTCTTAAGTTTTCATTGTTATCATTGTTTTTCTTATTATTGTATATCCCCCCCACACACACACAAGTAGGGCCCTACCATGCTTTCATTTAACCGACGTCTTACTTAGTCAGCATTTTATATAATCGACATCATACTTATTTTTGTTTCGTGCTGAGATCGGCTGAAAAAACACAGAGCTTTTGGTGGCTGCAGAATTTACCACTCGGCAGATTGCAGCCAATTATAGTGTTTTGGTATTTTTTCAAAACTGAGAAAACATACACTCACAGCATTTGAGCAGAGCTTTTATGGGAGAATGTGGCCCGTGATGGGAAGCCGGTCAGTGGCTAGATGCTTCCTTTTATATATTATAATTTAGAAGGAGCAACTGTTTATTGTGCCTTTAGCAAATAGCTAATTATAACTAAGGTGCCAGGAACGTGGGCAGTGAATAATACACAAAGGGGCGTTTTAACTGTTGCATTCTTTTTATTACAGTTACAAATTGGTTACAAATTGTCGTTAGAATTACGCTGAGTGAGCACGTGAGAAGCACAGGGCGGAGGTTTTCACTGGGAACTTTTGCGAAAAGTTTTCGATTGTGCAGAAGTGGAAGAAGTGGTTACCCCAGAGAAGGGGCTGGGAGGGGTTTAGGATATGCAGAGTGGCCAAAAAGTCTGCATTCAATGACTTTATGGCCACCCTGTCTTTTTAATGTGTCTCTTGGGGCCAGCCTTTTGATGCCTTTCCCCCCCCCCCCCCTTACTGTTGCTATGGGGACTCCAGGCCAGAGAGCTGATTAGAAAAGTATAAATCACGCTTTAGGAAGGGGAAGTGGTGGGTGAGTTGGAGACTGCAGCGTTGGCCCAAGGGCTAATTTGTGTGACTCACCACTACAGTCTGCCAGGCACCGCATGGGGGCTTTACCCATTGAGAAATGCCTCTTCACAGGGGCTCACACCTTTCATCCCAGCACTCTGAGAGACCAAAGCAGGTGGATTGCGTGAGCTCAGGAGTTTAATACCAGCCTGAGCAAAAGTGAGACTCATCTCTAGTAAAAACAGAAAAATTAGCCGGGCCTTGTAGTCCCAGCTACTTGGGAGGCTGAGACAGGAGGATGGCTTGAGCCCAGGAGTTTGAGGTTGATATGAGCTATGATACCATGGCAGTCTATCGAGGGTGAGATAGTAAGGCTGTCGAAAGAAAGAAAGAAAGAAAGAAAGAAAGAAAGAAAGAAAGAAAGAAAGAAAGAAAGAGAGGAAGGAATTCCCCGGGATGCCCAGGTGTGGGCTGGTGGACTAATAACCCCGCGTGTGAGAGGTAAACACTGTCAGTCTTGGTGGACTCTGCTTTTAATATCCCTGGGCTCTCTGTGGGACACTGAGCTCAGCCATCTTGACCATCCAGTTGGTGTTCAATAGATGCTTATATGTCAGTGACCCAGGAGCCCTCTGGGGCTGCCCCCTGCGGACATCTGTAGCTCATGAGGGAATGACCCTTGAGGTGTCTCAGGAGGGAGACTTTGGGCAGACCAGCGTCCAGGTCTGCAGCTGCATTTGCTCAACTCAGGTCTGTCCAAACTGGTCGTTCCTGCGTATTAACTCCGACGGGAATAGCTGCAGTTTAAACTCAGGATAACCTTTCACATTCTTATTTCCCTTCTGGGCTCATTCCAGGAAGCCTTGATACTCATGCACAGTGGGGCTGTTGGATCAGCTTGGCTTGTCAATCCGTCCTAGTGACCATACGTGCCGGGTGCTGGGCGCAGGCATCCCCTGCCCTTACTGCCCAGCTGCACACTGTCCAGGATTTCACGAGGACATAAGATGGGAATGAGCTTACCCGGAAGAGGATGTGGGCAGAGAGGAGGCAGCTGGGTGGGAGCACAGGGAGACCCCGTGACCTCCTTTCCTCACTTCAAAATCCCAACCCAGGACACGTCAGGAACTCGCTGCAGAGAAAATAAGGATTTCTAGAGGCTTTTGAAAAAATAAAAGAAAAAAAAAAAAAACCCAAACAATTCCCGATATATGCTTTTCACTTTAGCCCAGTTAAAAATTAAGCTCAGCCTAGCAGAGAGGGCCTGCCCCAGAGAGGGTCCCACCATCGCTGGATAACTCTTCAGAGAAACAGAGCCGCTTGCATTTTACAGAGCTAGGGAGGGTGCATCTTATCACTTTAGGGGACAAATAGTTACCGAGGACTGATTCTACGTAAGGCACTGTCTACAAGTCCAACATTTTTACACTTGGGACTTATCTTTCCTTTTTTTTTCTTTTAATGAATAGACATAATTTTTTAATGTTGTTTTTGAAGTTTGAGATTTACAGCAAAATTAAATGCAAAGTCAACCTTTGATTTTCCCTAATATTAATGTCTTGGTTGGATGACACGTTGGCTCTACCCAAAGTGCCCGATGTGGGGACATTATTGAGTAAAGTCAGCCATGTACATAAGGGTCACTCTTGCTGTTGTTCATTCTGTGGGTTTGGGGAAATTTGTGATGTGGTGTCTCTGTCATTACGATACCTCTGCTGCCCTAGAAATCCCTCCCTCTGTATTATGGTGGTAATTGTGATTTTTTGAAACACAATTCACTGGGTCTTTCAGGTAATTCTGCATGGCCCCTTTAAATCATTCAGGTCATTGGAAAGAAGAACTTGGCTCATTTCAGAACTGGCACAAATGTGGGCGTGAGCAATGACCTCACCTTGATTCATAGAAGGGTTTTCCCCTTATATACCGGGTTGGCAGGGAAACTCCTGGGCCGGAGGGCATGCTGGAGTCTGGTGAATCCATCCTCTTACATAAATATCTCCTATTTTTCTTCCTCGTCTCCCATTAGCACTTAATGAACTAATGGGAAGTCAATTATTAAATAGTGACTCTGAGGTCAGGTGCATTTGCAGGAAGGAGCTGCACAGGGCGGTTTCTGCCTCCACCACCCAGGCCTCTTCCTCCACCAGGTCAGAAGCCCTGACGGTAATGCCGGGATGGGGCTGTGAGGTTCATTTGGGAGGGATGTCACGGAAGGAGCCTTTGAGATTTTCGCTGGTCTGTGGACCACACTGATGGCCAGTTTTCCAGGCTGTGTCTTCCACCCACCGTCCGTCCCTCTTGGTGAATTTCCAATCAGAATACAGCTTTCTGTTTTACTATCACTGACAGCATTCGAGAGTGAGAGAGGGTATTCTATCACCTTACGTACTTAACATCTCCCCGCGGTGAGTACATTTAAAATCTACTCTTTTTAGCAATGGTGACGTCTACAGCCCATGATTATCAACTCTAGTCATTATGCCAGGCAATAGTGCCCCGAAATGCATCGTACTGTCATGTTTGCAGCATAAAAATAGATGTAATTATGTGTCAAGTAAAAATACAAAAAAAGAGATAAATGTAAGTTAAATCCCATTTGGGTTAAAAAAAGGGGCGGGGGGCATGGAATTTGACAAAGAAGGTTTCTTGTTTTTTTTTCCCTACATCTCTGCCCCAGGAGCAGGCTCCTTCATCCCACCATTGTGACCATCAGAGTGCCCCACCCACCGTAACTTAGCTCTTGGGACATGGCGTGTGCCTCAACTCCCCCTTCATTGTCTCCACGAGTCCTTTTGGCAATTGGACTGACATTCTCTGGAGAAAGGGAAGAGATAAAGCCAAGGCTTCGTTGGGGGCCTGTGGGCACGTTTGGGGGCCTGTGGGCACGTTTGGGGGCCTATGGGCACGTTTGGGGGCCTGGGACAGGATTTGGGGAGCCCATGGGTTCAGAGCTCTGCAATGCAGAATCAGAACGGAGCCTGAGAGTCTGTCTGCAGAGACAGACTGAGACTTTGTGAAAAGGCTGGCGCAGGGCAGACCTAACCCATGTCCATGTCCAAATCCATTTCTCTGGATGGATTCCATCAGGGGAGGAAGGAGGATTTTAGGGTCCCACTGGCCAGGGCGGTGGTCCAGCTCATGACTGTAAATGTCATTTGCTCATCTATAGAACCTCAAATCAGATCCACGCCTGGGAGGGAGGAGGCAGTTATTAAACAGAGCACAGTAAGTATGTGCATCCCCTCCCACCCCTTTCACTTACAGAATAACTCAGTGCAGAAATAGGGGTAGGGTTTCAGGGAGGCCTGGGCTGACTTTTGAGAGAACTTCTCCAAAGAACCATTATAATGGGGGCTTTCCCCCCTAATTTTCATGCCTGGGCAGAACTGCAGAGTTCTTGGAAAAGATGACCCTGGCATTCAACATAACCAGGCTTTGTGTTAATGTGGGAGGCCTCTGTCCATCTCCAGAACCTCAGGAATTTCACTGAACATTTTGTTAAAAAGGCACGTTGTGCAGGGGAGGGTTGTGTGTGTGTTTATAAAGAGTCCTCCTAGAGGGCAGGCGCAGTGGCTCACAGCTGTAATCCCCACATTTTAGGAGGCCAAAGCAGGAGGATCGCTTGAACCCAGGTGTTTGAGAGCAAACAGGGCAATACAGCAGGACCCCAATCTCTAAAAAACAACAACAACAAACAATTGAAAAATTAGGTGTAGTGGCGGGCACCTATCGTCCCAGCTACTCGGGAGGCTGAGGTTGGAGGATGGCTTGAGCCCAGGAGTTTGAGGTTGCTGTGAGCTGTGATGATGCTACAGCACTTTGGCCTCAGTGACAGAGCAAAATCCTGTCTAAAATAAAACAAAAATGAAGAGACCTACATTCTTCCCCAGTACAGCTCCTGGGTGTGATGTTAGACGATCTGTTTGTTGTTCTATGGGTTTCCCTGTAGAGCATTTCAGGGACGGGACCAAATGGCAGGGTGACCTCCAGGCTTCACGAGTGCCCAGGTGGTGAGGTGTCCAGACTGCCATGTGTAGGCTTGGTCAGAGGATCCTCTGGGCAGAACTTATGGTGGGTCCCGTGTACAGACTCACCTGCTTCCACAGACAGCTTCACCGATGCTGGACAAAGCGTCCGGCACTCCCCTCCTGGCCGACCCACCCTTCCCATCAGGGAGACGTTTGCCTTAATCATTTGAGGCATGATGATAAGATGGATTTCCTTACTCTCTCTCTCTTTTTTTTTTTTAATTTTAGAGTAATATGAGGGTAAAAATGTTTATGTTACATTATTTTCATTTATAAGGTAAAGTTCCAGTTGTAGCTGAGCCCTTCAGCCAGGCGCTGTGCTGGACACTCTCACATTGTGCACATCAGGTGAGATCCCGCCAATCCCTTTCCCTCCTCCCCCTCCTGCCAATCACTTTCCCTCCTCCCCCTCCCGCCAATCCCTTTCCCTCCTCCTCCTCCCCCAATCCCTTTCCCTCCTCCCCCCCTGCCAATC
>CAUYPK010161969.1:0-33157 GCA_963574355.1 Loris lydekkerianus
CAGAATACAATAACTAAGAAAATGCCATGAAGGCTATGCTGAACAGTTTAATGAGAATATTTCAGATTGTATATGAAACCAGCACATTGTACCCCTTGATTGCACTAATGTACACAGCTATGATTTAACAATAAAAATAAATAAATTAATTATAAAACAAAACAAAATGGCTACTGTGAGGACAGTCATTATGTTCATGTTTGAGGCAAGAAGGTAAGTAGCAAGATGTCCCTTTGTTCCCATGTGGTCAGTAAAATGAAAGCTTTCCCAGGTCAGCTGTGTACGTCTGGTCAGGGGACCTCTTCTCCAGCAGGTGAAGCTGGCACGAAACAGCTAGCTGGTTTCTTAATCTCTGTTGTGGGAAGTAGGATAGAACGGCCTGTGGGTATCCAGTCAACACCATTTGCTTTTGCAAATAAATATCGTTCTTGAAAATCTCTTAATTGCACAAGCATCGTTTTGTACCATGTTTTGTTCTTTAACCAGTGTTTCTCTTTGCCCCTTAATTCAGTCTTCATTTCTCTCCCTTGAGGCATTCTAGGAAGCCATTGCCTCTATTTGCCTGCCACCTGTGCTGTGCAGTGCTGACAAGGAACCTAGAAACCCTGAAAACTGAGTTTTCATCACTTTTATATGCTGTTTCTTGTCTGTTTGACTGAATTGCCTTGGGCAGTCCTCATCTAGTTGGAAGAGTTGGGATGCTGACTCTATAGCAGATCCTTAAATGTCATTTCATTGAAAGGTGTTTCCTTATACTGTTGATGAGAAAAAAAAAAAAAAATAGATCCCTTGTAGGGGGCCACTGCCTATGAGGAGTTTGCACATTCTCTAGTGTCTGTGGGTTTTCTCAGGATACTCCAGTTTCCTCCCACATCTCAAAGCTGCGTGTGTTTGAGGAGTTGGCAGGTCTGAATTGTCCCAGTGTGAGTGACTGTGGGTGTGTGAGCGCCCTGCAATGGAAGGTACCCACCTTGGGCTCTGAGCTGCTATGGTGGGCTCTGGCCACCCTACACCCTAACCTGGAATAAGCAGGTAAATATTGATCTAATTTGTTTTTATTAATTTATCTTTAAGGTGTGTGTAGCTCACATTCATTTCACTGTTTAATAGTAAGAATGTTTTGGTCTTTGTTTAGAAGTTTGGTGACTTTTTTGTGACCATAAATACACTGTAGGAACTTAAGTGCTGTTTCTATCAACTAGCCTGTGGTAAAATGGGTCTCATTCTTTGTTGTTTTGCCTAAAGTCACGGTTTCTGAGAACTTGTTGACCCCCTTACATGAAGACTGACTGTATTTGTGTATTTGCTTTTTATTGTGAATAAATGATTGAACTTCTGTGAAGGGTGCATTTGCTCTCTTGTGAGAGCTGCCTCTGCCCCAGGGACGGTTTCTGCTCCTGGGTAAGAAATCAGACTGGGAAGTCTCACCAGCCCTGGCCTGACCCTGATTAGATTCTTGTGACGCTGCTCTGGGTTCTGCCATACTGAGTCCCCCCGTTTCCTGACATTGCTGCCTCGTGACAACGTGGTTCTCCAAATCCCACTCACCTGGCATTTCTAGACTTGTCATTTTTATTTGGTGTCATTAGCAGTTGCGGCGTACCCTGACAAACAGAGTTCTTTCTCACCTCGGAAAAATATTAGCTTTATTTTACCTGTGGCTGTTTTCACAAGCGTGCGAAGAGGTGGAAAATTGCAATTAGTTTCAGATAAGCACAGCTGAAATATTCTTGTTTCGTACTAAGGCAACAAATTGAAAGAAGGATTGAGGGCATTGAGTCATTGTCGTTCCTAACGACACAGCTAATGCATTCTGTGGTTCATGTATCATACTGGGACCTTGTTACTTGTGAAATCTGAAATAAAGGATCTTAATGTGTCCTTCGTAATCCTCATGCTTCTTCATAAGAGCTTTTAATTTCTTGTCCCTAACTCATCACATTTTTGTATTGTTAGCCCTCCTGTGGCCAAACTGAATACTTTCCTAATTAATTTTAATAATAGAAAGACTCATTAGGAGTGCACTGGTCTACTGGGATGACTGTGGTGACGCATGAAGTCATGAGAGGAGAATGAAATCATTTAGGACATTTCAGTGCCACTTTTTTAAGTTAAAATGGCTATTTCAGGCCAACGAGGCCTATTTGTGGTCAGCATTCGGGAGGTTGAAGTGTTACATTTTAGAGTGTTATATTTCATTGGTTAGATTTGTACTGGTGGGTTGTCAGACTGGCAGGAGTGGTCATCTATAATGGCCATTTAAAATGGCATACAAAATTGAAGGAGACTGAAGTGTTGGAAGGGAGGAGAAGCATGTTTTTAACTATTGAGGTATTTTTAACTATTGAGGTAACTATTTTTTTTTTTTTTTAAGTCTCAAGATATGTATGTTTTCAGAAAGTGAATCCAAAGTGGGCAGATTAGCTTTCTCTCATGAACATCTGGAAAGCATTGAGTTTAATTGCCCTGTAGCTGCTGTTGGCTCTGAGGTTTTGGGTTTAATTCTTCTATTTCTCCCACATCCTTGCATGTCACTATATTCTCCTCTTTCCTACAGTTGCCTGGGTCAGTTGCTTTTACTTGTGTAGAAAAATTAAGACGCTTTGGTTATTTTTAAGAACTTAAAGACAAGTGTGCTGATCTGTTAAAGCTGTTTCCTCTCGGCACCTGTTAACAGTTGAATTTAATCTGCACCAGCTGTAGCCTAGTTACCTGTAGCTTAAGTGGGAGGTGTCTTTTGCAGGTATACTTAGGTGGGATACATTGTCTTTTCTATATTTTCTTTGAAATGGATTTGGTAAAACTAGGTGGTATGAGTTAGTATGAAAAATTTAGATGGTCTTAAAGGTATAGACTAAGTATGTACCTTGTACAATAGGGCCTTAAAACATAGTGATTCCCACATACTTGCTCACCCTTTGGCATGAGTTACAGATTGAGTCAAGGTAGACTAGTTTCTAGAAAATTGGTAGGAATTAAATTACACATTGTAACCACCCCGTATTTTGAGCTTTTTGACATCAGCTACATTGTCCAGCTGAATTTTCCTGCTGAGTTACTCTTTAGGGGGTGATTCTGCAGAATGGATGGCACTGGGAATGTTTTATTCTTGTTGACACATGAGTATGCAAATTGAGTTTTATGGAAAGATAATTTGCTTTATAGAAATTCTTTTATTTTGCCTACTGAGTTGTAGGTCATAGTTAAAAAATCCCTTTTCTACTTCTCCATTTCTTTTAAATAAAATATAATAAAGATATGTTACTTTATGACATATGTTTAACCAAACCACCTTTAACCTAACTAAACCAGCTTCTAGTGATAAATTTTGAGGATAAGGCCCAGTTAAAATCCTGAATTTTAGTGACTGAATATTTGGACACTAATATTTTTACTGTTCATTTAATATTTTTAAACATTTGTAATGTTTAAGGCTTTTGACATGCAATGTGAGATACAAGAAGGAAATATATATTTCTACCCTCTGAGTGGAAATGTGTGCTAACTCGGGGCTTAGCTGTAAGATGTTCAGGAACTGCAACTTGAGGGCTGAGCTGGATTGCTCAGGCTGGTCTGAGCCGCCTGAATCGTAGTATCCCAGTGGTTCCAAGAACTCAAGTATCACTCAGCCAAGTATACATGATGTAGGGGTCTAATGTGGTGAGTGGGGAACTGGAGTAAAAATCTCATTTGATGAGTAGTAGTGTTGGGCTGGCCAGTTTTAGTTTGAATTGCAATCCCAGTTGGTGGCCTCAGGAAAGACTGTTTGCATTTTCAGAGCCACAGCAGAATGGATGAGGGTTCAGGAGAACCATAATCTAATTAGGAGCCAAGGGAGAAGCTATTGCCCAAGGGTGGTGGTGTTGCCTGGTGGTGTTGATAGGGAAGATCATCAGCCTGTTGAGTTCTCCCAAGCATGCGGGATCTTGTGCTTAACCTCACTCACTCTTCACTTTTCTCAGCTGTGAAATGTCAGTAGTCAATACTTGCAGTTACCTCATATGGTTGTTTATGATCATTAAAAGAGTAAACCCAACAATATTTAAAATAGTGCCTGTGGCAGAGAGTATTCAATAAATATGTTGGCAATTATAGAACCCCCCACTCAGAGGAATGGGGATTGTAACTTTGACCCCAGACTTGCTTAGAGATTATCTGGAGGATTTGTTAAACACAGTTTGCCAAATCCACCTTCAGATTTTTGATTCAGCAGCCCTGAGGTGGGTTTGCCAGAGGGCTGTAGGGGGTATAGGATACCCAATTAAGTTTGAATTTCAGATATACTAGAACAAATTTTTCAAGTATATCCCATGTAATATTTGGGACATATGTATGCTGAAAAAATTTATTGTTTACCTGAAATTCAAAATTAACTGGGAATCTTGTTTTTTGTTTTTGTTGAGTCTGGAAAACCTAGTCTGGGGTGGAACATGTTAGAATTGACATGGCAGATGACTTCCCTCCAGGTGATGTGGTTCAGGACCACACTTTGAGAACCTCTCACTACCTGCATCTGGATGCAACTGAGGAGTATGTTAATGATAATTTATAAGTAATTGTGGCACAAGGTGTAAAGTTCCCTGGGAGTTCAAACTATGCTGAAGATATAATGTAATGATGTTAGTGTTCAAATAATGGCAGTTTAGTACGTGATGTAATTCTTTAAAATAAAGAACAGGAGTTTAATATCATTTATAATGGATATAAATAAATGCATTGGCCTAAGTGAAATGAAGATACAGATTTCAGTCTTTTTAGCATGATTTTAATTGTACTACATCTTCATGAATTTCATATTTATAGATTTTTTTTTTTTTTTTTTTTTGAGATGGAGTCTTGCTCTGTCTCCTACACTAGAGTATAGTGGAGTATAGTGGTGTCATCATAGCTTGCTGCAGCCTCAAACTCCTGCCTCAGCCTCCCAAGTGTTTGGGACTACAGGCCCAAGTCACTGTGCACAGCTAATTTTTCTATTTTTGGTAGAGATGGAGGTATCTTACTTGGGCTGTTCTCAAACTCCTGGCCTCAAACCATCCTCCTATCTCAGCCGCATGAGCCACTGCTCATGTCCCAGATTCATAGTCTTTAAATGGCAGAAGTTATTTTTTAGTTTAGAGTGAGGCTGCCAATGGCCAGTACTCTGTAAGTCAGAGGCCATAAATTAGAGCCATAGAAGAGGCGATATAGATAGCAGCAGCTATTTCATGGGCTTTAGAGTTGGACTGTTTTCTAACACACACATGCCTCCCTTTTCACATCTGTGTGGTGTAAGTAAGGCTATGTATCTTACAGTGTTGCTGTGAGCATGATACAACAGAATGCACATAAAACATGGGTTAGTGTGTGGTAGGCACTTCTGTGTAGGCTAAAATAGTATTTGGATTAATAAGACTTCCTTCTCAATTTGGTGGGTAAATTCTTAAGACCTTAGTAACATATCCTCTGAGTCAGTTGGGTTTTTGGACCAAAAAGTATCACTGATTTATGGTGGGCAGGAAAATGCATATTTCAACTTTATCATTTGGTCTGCTACTCAGAAGATAGGTGGTTTTCAGCCAATGTGCTGTATTTTTTTTTTTTTTGAGACAGACTCTCAAGCTGTTGCCCTGGTTAGAGTACTGTGACATCATAGCTGACAGCAACCTCCAACTCTTGAGCTCAAACAATCCTCTTGCCTCAGTTTTCTCTATTTTAGTAGAGATGGGGTCTTGCTTTTGCTCAGGCTGGTCTCAAACTCCTCGTGAGTTCAAGCAATCCACCTGCCTTGGCCTCCCAGTGTGCCAGGATTATAGGTGTGAGCCACCACGCCGGCGTGAAAATTTGTAAAGACCATTAATTAAATTATTTTTGAAAGAAATTTAAAGGTTAAAAAACACTGGTCTCGAATATCTCAGATAACCAACCTGAGCATATATACAAAATTATACAGAATGTCAAGAAAAACAAATGTTTTTGCATGTTTGTGCATTCATTAATTGGACTAACATGACCATAGAGTCATTGATTTTTTTCTTTCTCCTTAATTTTTAAATATACCTTAAATACCAATTTTATTAATTTTTGAAAGTGAGCTTAGATAATATGTTCACATGCTCTGGAATTCAGAAGAATCAAGGCATATGGCACATACCTCACTGCAGCTCCTCTTTCCCAGGTACCTTGTAATCTTTCCCATAAGCAGTTGGTCCCATTAACTTCTTATGTACCATTTTCAGAGGGTTTTTTGCATTGTATAAGCAAATATGTGTATATTCTTTTTTTCTTATGTTTTACATAAGTGGTAATACATTATGCATAGTATTCTGAATGTTGATTTTTTTTTTTTCATTTTATAGTCATGGAGTTTTATTTCTTCATTCTTTCACATGGAAGGAGTAGTTCATTGTATTCATATACCATAATTTGTATAACTACTCCCCTATTAATGGATATCCACATTATTCCCAATTCTTTGTTATCAGGACCAGTGCTGCACTGTAAATGCCCTTTCACACATGTGAGTATTGTCTGTGAGATAAATCCCTAGAATTAGAATTTGTGGGTCAAATGGCATGTGTGGTTGTAATTTTGATGCACACTGCCTGCCTGGGCCTGTTTTCTGTTGCTGTAACAGAACACCATAGATTGGGTAATTTACAAAGAACAGAGGTTTATTTGCCTCGTGGTTCTGGAGGCTGGGATATCCAGGAACATGGCAGTGTCATCTGATGAGTGTCATTCCATGGCAGAAGGCAGAAGCCAGCCCAGGAGACAAAGAGAGAAATGGGGCTGAACTTATTCTTTTATCAGGGGCCCATCCATGAGAACTAACTCACTTTCTGTTAAGGACATTAATACACTCATGAGAGCAAAATTCTAGTGACCTAGTCACCTCTGTATGGTTTCACCTCGCAACACTGTTCCAATGGCAGTTAAACTTCTCCATGAGTCATGGTGGAGACATCCAGCCATAGCATTACCATGGGGCCCAGCATAGTGGTTGCAATAATTTATACTTTCACCAAATAATGTTCTTTATTTTCACATTTTTATGAAATCATTGTGTTATCAAATTTTTGACTCACTCCTACTTAAATTATAAAGATAAATATTTTATTTTGGTTTGAATTTATATTTCTTTTAATTGTGAGATTGAAAATTTTTTTCGTACATTTAAGAATTTTTTATTTTTCCCTTTTTGTGACCTATCTGTTCATATTATTTTAGATAATTTTCAGGTCCCTCTTCTCTCCTTTATTGATTTGTTAGAACTTTTTTTTTTTAATCAGGGAATGTAGCACTTTGGGATATGAATTTTCAATTTTTTTCCCATTTATACTTGACATTTTTTACCATGAAGAAATATTTAATTTTCATTTTATTAAATAGAGCAGGTTTTTTCATGGCTTTTATATTTATGACACAGCTATAGAAGACTTCTACAAGTTGAGGTTATAAGGAATTTCATCATGATTTCTTTCATTACTTTTACAGTTCCACATTTTACATTTAAATTTTTCATTCATTTGGAAATTATTAGGGTATAAAATATGGGGAAGGAAATAATTTGACTTCTGCTTTGACTTTGCTTTTCTGTGACCTCACTAATTCAACCAGTTTTTTTTTTGTGAGTATCATTTAATGTGTGAGGAACTTCACGGATGTCCCTTGATAGGACATTTTACAGCTTAGTATGATGGGTAGGACTTCCAATACAGCACATGCGACAGCATATGAAGTACAGGGCGATGGTGGAGATTTTTGGGGATGCTAAGAAAAGGGCGATTAATTCTTTCTGTGTATAGGAAAGACTAGGGACTTAGAATAAGAAAAATATTTAGACTGTGCTCATGTTTGAAGTATCTTAAAACAATTTATTTGTATAAAATGCTCACTGAAAGATTGATTTAGAAGAACAGATACAGTCTGAATTATAAGAATGCTGAGTGTGTGATATTATTGACATTTATAAGCCTGACAACTTTCTATGGATGTTTTATCATCTAGAGATAGATAAATACCTCAATAGGCAAGAAGGAAGGAAGAACTATAATAAAAAGACTAATTTGGAAGAGCCCATTTCAAGATATGGGAGAGGGTAGTAATACATTAATAAAAACACTGACTTCTCAACTTTATGACTTTGGAACTCTCTTTGAAAAAGATCCACGGATAATTAATAAAGACATTTTTAAAAAGATCGAAATACTAATAAAAAACAAAAGCCTCAGATAACTAGAAAGCTGTTAACAGAATTATGAGGTGATACAGAAGTTTTATCATGTGGGGAAATGTGTATAACACTAGGTGTAACTCAGGAAAGTAAGCAAGAGTCTTCAGTCATCCTAGAGGGCGTTACTGGAGAGGACGGCAAAGATATTAGATGTGTACTGAGGACACAGCTGATGAGGGCGTAGCTTCATTCAGTTTCAAAAGTAAGATGAAATGTGTAGGTTGATATAGCTTTCAGATAAGTGAATGAAATTCCCATGTTAGGTCCAGTTTTAGGCAGTTATTTCAACTGGAAAACATACTGTACTGTTTTAAAAGCAGAGTATAGACATATAACTTTAGAGCGAAACATGAATAACTCAGTATTACCAAGAGAATAAAGAATGATGAGTAAGATCTAATAATGAAACAAATATGTGTGGATTGTATTTCAAATAGATGTGTGTAGTGTGACATTGGGTTTTGTTGCCAGAAAGTCAAAAAAAGTATAAAATATTTAACTATTCTTCGTATTTTTAACCTAGCCTTCTGTATTTCATGCATGAAGATTAATATTATTCTTTTCTGTCATAATTGAATGCCCAGGTTTCCAGGCTTCTTGTAGCAAGCATGCTGAAGGCTGCAAGAAGCTCATTTTGTGAAGGCCTTCCTACCATTTATGAGGGAGAAGCCCTCAAGGCCTAATCACTTTTTAAAGGCTCCAAACCTTTTTTTTTTTTTTAGAGACAGAGTCTCACTTTGTTGCCCATGGTAGAGTGCCATGGTGTCACAGCTCACAACAACCTCCAAGTCTTGGGCTTAGGCAATTCTCTTGCCTCAGCCTCCCGAGTAGGAATAGCTGGGAACACTGGCGTCCACCACAACGCCCAGCTATTTTTTTTGTTGTTGCAGTTTGGCCGGGCCTGGGTTCAAACTCGCCACCCTCAGTATATGGGTCTGGTGCCCTACTCACTGAGTCACAGGTGCTGCCCCAGAGGCCCCAAATCTTAACAACACCATATTGGCAACACTTAAATTTTAGAGGGAACACCTTGAAACCACAGCAGAAGGTTTATGAAGCATTAGGATTTCCTGGGAAAGTAGGCATGTAGATTTTTTTTAATAGTGAGTCATTGGGTGAAAATAAACATTGAGGAAGAGAATCTGAGGGAAAGGCCAGTAGTGTTTGTTAATGGACAAGTGTCAGTAGGTGTCAAAGCAGATAATGATCTGAATGGTCATGCTTGTGCTCAGCTGAATTTTAATACAATACAAAGTATTGTCTTGTGTTTATGTAATATTAGAACCGATTTGAATAACTTAAATTCTTGTTTAGAATGCTTTCTAAATTTCTTCTCCGAATTTGCTGCAATGCAAACAGTAAATCTGAATCATAGTGAATAATTGACCGAACTAAAATGTGAACTTGCCTGGAAGAGAAGACTGGAACTGAAAAATCAATAAGCTTAGAAAAAAAACTTGTAAAAGCTTATTCAATATAAAAATAGCAATAAATCAAGAATAATAAACACCCAGGTTGCTTAGGTAATCATTTTACTTTGAACAACATAAATTGAAAAAGAATTGATAGTTTTCTGCGTACGTATGAAAGATTTCTAGCCCTTGAAAAGTTTTAACAGAATAAAGGAAATATAGGCAAAAGAGTGTATAGTAAGGAATTCCTTTTGGCATAACAAAAATCACCTTAGTAAAATAAAATTATAAACTTCATGGAAAATAAATTACTGATTTGAAGGACTGATGGGATTCTGGGGAGGGTTTGGTCTGCCTTTAAATGTCATTTCACTGAAATAGCATGATTGTGACTGTTGATTAATAATCCAAGAATAGCGATATCTGAATATGGCCTAGACTGATTTTAAAAGGCTTATGGCCAGCCTTCCCTAACTGCTAGACACTTTCCAGTTTATTAAGCTCAATTCCCCAGTAAGAGAACGGGGACTGTTTGGGGTGGGGTGGGGGGTAATAGTCTATTATTTTTGAATTTTTGAGTTAAATGTCTTCTGCTCACTGGAAGCACTGGAAGCACTATCCAGTTACTAAGGTAATATTTCAGTCTGTGACCATATGGCAAAGCTCTTACTAGATGTAGGTAATTTGAAACTATACATATTCTAAAACAAACAAATAAAAGGCTGTGTTTGCATATAGCTGCAGTAACACATGAACAGGTAGATCTTGATGATGATTAATATATTGGCTTTTGTTATGTATGATAGTCAGCACTTCAGTTATAATGTTAGAGCTGGAAGGAGCCACCCCCTTTTTGCAGAGTGACAATTTATATCTGGAGCAGTGAATTGACTAGTTATTGACAAATAGGAATTTAGGTTTTGAGAGCACCAGTATAGATAAACTATAAAGCTACTTATGAGAGTGGGGGAAGGACCATTTTCAGTGCCAGGTATTATGGTTAGGGTAGTTGTCAGGCCTCTTGTTGCCCTTTGTGGTAAGTCATTGGTTCCGTGCCGCTACTCGGGTCCATCTAGTTGGCAGTTCGCCAGAGGCAGCTCCCATAGGGGAGAACCAGGGTCCTACGAAGCTGGGATAGTGCACCCCAAGTCCTGCCGAACTTCATAGGCTTTGAGTCAGCTCAGAGTTTAATTCATAACTGTCAGGGTTGTATGTGGACTTCATACCTGTAAATTGACCACCCAAGGGACTGGGACGAACTATGGAACTAGGCCTTCTGTACTGATATGAACATGGTATGAGTGGTGTTTGTCTGCTCTGTGAAGATTACGTCAATTTAAGGAGGTGGTTAATGGAGGGAGGTGGTCAAGTATGGAGATTCTACTGTGGTTTATGTTATTATACAATGTTATTTATAAGTAATATCTGATGTGAGTAAGTAGAAAATATGTAGCGTAATGCATATGAAAAGTAGCTCTCACTTTTGAATGGAGCCAGAGACTGTGTGTACATGTGTACATGTATAGATACGTGTACACACATGTCATATAGCTGTATTAATGCATAGAGGCCAGATCAGTGGTTCTAGAGGTACAAGATCTACAGATTGTACATATATTTAAAAACACATTCACACACTTGCTGTTTTCAGATACTTAGGGAGAGCTTTAGACTGACTCTAGATTATAAGCTGCCTCACTAGACTGTACTCCTTGTTGTATAGATGACAGTAGTTGGGGGCTACTGACCTGCCTGCCCTGATAGCTGCCTTGGTCCTGACGAGTCTGCTCCTTACACTTGCAAATGGTGAAGCTCCCGGTCAGCATAGCCCTCACTTCTCAGCCTTGTCAGCCTTGTCCCTCTCGTGAATATCTCACGTGTCTCCTGCCGGCCACTCTCTCTCGTCATCTTTTTCTCATTGTAACTGTGTCTCGGCCCTTTGCACCCACATGCATCTAAAAGGTTCTCATCTGTGGAGATGTTGTGCCGTAAAGATTTGGAACCTCTTAAGAGTTAAGAATTATCCTTTTGCCTTCAGTTGTGATGACAGATCACAAATTTTTGGGAAGGATATTGTAATAAAAATAATATTAGTTGTGAAGCGGATGGCCTGATTGTTCCATGTGCCTTTATATTATGTATATTTATGAAGTGCTTGACAAGATGAAATAATTATGATTATACACATGTGGTAGAAAGGAATGTGCTTGACTCCTAGCTAAGGAAGTTTTAAAGTGATTTCCCCACAGTCAGTCACTCTGTATTTATTTCCTCTTCCATTTAGATTCACCTCTTGTGGCTTCTTGATTTCATGTCTACCATATTGTCCAAGTCTTCCTAACCTCAGATCTGAGTTACTGTACACCTAAAACTTGTCTTTCCTAATTCTGATTCTTTCCTTATTCTGTCAGTCACAAAGTGGACCAGAGAGGTATTGGTTAGAGAGCTTCCCCAACTTTAAAAACAATTGTTGATTCATAACATACATAATACTTCTGTAAGTGCTGTAAATACTTTATAAATGTTTGCTGGATTGGATAGTTTTCTGGATTTAAAAATCCCATTTGGGGTATAGTCATGAGATGATTCTAGAGTGGAGTAAATCCAGTATCTTCATTGTCCAAAGAGGTCTGATTCTGGGAACGAGTGGACCATTTCTGGAAATTGACATCGTGATCGCCACTGTAGAGTAAAGGGAGTTTACATCACAGTGTGTCCCCTCTCCTTCCGTGCTTTCTTGATACACAATGGCATATAACTTAAAAATATTCTGGTTGTAACAGTTGCCTTATTTTTCCCTTTCCTTTCTCTAGCTCCAGGTTCATCTTAAATGAACTTCTCCTTGGTCCCATAAGGCCGGTCTGTTTTTGCATTCCTCAGTTCTGATTTCTCTTGGCAGGAGGACTAGATGTGGTTGACAGATTCTATCTGAAAAGGGCCTTGGTAATTGCTTGTTCTGTTCGGTGACTGTGTTACTGACAGATGGGCACAGTGAATATTGAAAGTGTTCTGGACCTTCGCACACTCCTTCAGCTCATGAGTGGTGAGCACTGCCAATACTTTTCTTATTATCTATTAGCAAAGTTAAAAAGAATTGCTTGGATCTTTACATCTTTTTGGACCTCTAACTAAATCACATGTATGGCTAGGTTCTCTCCCACCTCATCTGCTCCCCCCTCGTCATATATTTTTTGGAATAGAGAAAATTCTCAAGATGTTAGTGCAGGCTGGCATGAATGGGTGCCAACAGTTCTTACAGACTTGTTAAAAGATTTATTTTTTGCCTGAGAATTACACATATGGCCTAGAATGATAATATTAGGATCTGTGTTGGTTGAGATAATTGGCAGATCACACCTTAAGAAAAGTGATTGGTTGGTTTGTTCCTTTCATTTTAATCTCTGGTCTCCCTCACAGTCAAATTACCATTATGTATATTACTATACTTAAAAAAATTTATTTAACCTATTTATAGGGGGCAGCTGTTAGTTGAGTTTGAACAAAGCATTCTCTTACATTGGCCAATTTGGTAACAATAAGAAAACCAAAATGAGCAAAGCAAAGGGTCCCAATAATCCTAAATCTATAAAGCAGGCTTCTCAAGGGCGGAGGCAGGGTGACAATCACCACAGATACTGCTAACAGGGAGTTTACTCGGTAGAAACAAAAACCATTCTACTTTCTAACTCTGTGAAAACAATCAGAAGTGGGAAATGAGACCTGTGAAGCCATCTTAGTGAAGATTCATTGCCAGCCTGGAGCTGGAGGACCTTGGGCTGCAGGGGACTGTTGGAGAGTTGACTGTGAGGTCCTTACACCCCAGCACGGCAAGTCTTTAATGAACTACTTGAGGATTAGGGCAAATTCTTCTGTTTGTCTTCAGTGAAGACAAATGAGAGAATGACTTTTTAAATATCTATGGTTGTGGTAATTATTAATTCAGCGTTTGTTGAATTACTGGTATTGTAAGATATACTTTTTAAAAAACCTAGTTGTTATGATAGTGATAATAGACATTTATTTCTGCTTATAAAACAGATGCTAAGATGCTTTCTAGTTCTGTTATTCACCGTCTGTGTAGTGTGAGTGTAAGAGTGAGAAAGATAATATGCTGAGGGTTGGATATAAATTTTCATTTATAAATAAATGGAAGAGATGCTCCCATTCTTATAGACACAGAAACTTCTATGTGGTCGTCTCTTTCAAAATATGATTAAAGATAGACATAATCAAAAAGAAGAAAGTGTAGAAATGATAGAGATGAGAGAGACCTTTATTAAAGTTTGTATAATATTGTAGATTAGAAAAGTAAGGTGTTACCTCTGCTTGCATTTAAACATTCATTCTAATGTATTCCTCAGGTCTTGGAGGGAGCTAACAAGTATCTGATGAGGTTACACACTTATATTTGTCTTTTCTCCTCCTTTACTTTAATAATTTTTTTATGGAAAACATTTGAAATATAAAAACGCCAGTTTGTCAGTATATCACTAAGCTAAGCATTTTTATTTTATTGCATCTAGTAACTATTTTCTAAGACAACTGTTCCTGGAAATGATTCCAGTGATTATTATGAAATTAGAAGATTTCATGGATAATGTCTGCTTCGCTTTATAGAAAAGATAAATGAAGTCCCAAAAAGTTAAGTGACATGTTTAGATTATACAACAAGTTCAGTCAGAATCTGGTGAGGAACGTCTTCCCTGTTCATTACTATTGCTTCTGCTGTTGCCTCTGGTAATGTTGATGAGTTGGTTGCAAAAGGTCAAATTACTTTCAGTCTAATTGAGCAATTGCTATAAATGTTTTAATAATAGAATTATAGAATTCAAATTTATTTTCCATAGGCTGTATGTGTAAAAACTACTCAATACATATTTATTGACTAAATGAATGAAGCTGGTGGTTTTGTTTTGCATATGCAATTTTTCTGACTTCCAAAAAAACAAAAAAGTTAAAATCAGAAAAGAAAGCAAGATGGATCCATCTGGCTTATTTGGAAGGACATTATTGCATAATGAAATACCAGCACGATCGCATTATGCAAGTTAGTGTTTGTAGCTGCAGACAAATCATCAGGGTAGAGATTATAGATTTTCAGGGTAGTGCAGGTGTTTCTTTGTAACCCTCTGATAGGTAGATGCAGATTATTTTCCCAAGTCAATGCACATTTGAAATAACATTGTCTTAATTTGGTCAAATTGTACTACTTTTGTAATGAGATTGCCACATTGGATCGTCATTTTGTATTAAAAGGAAGTTTATGGTTCAGTATCCTCCTTTTGACTGTATTTCTCCCTTTTAAATCAGTTTCACGTCTCATCCTATACTTAGTGGGATTCTCATGACTTACCTGACAATCGTCAGTACATAAAAAGAGGATCTTTTCACTTTATTTTATGCTACAAAACCCTGAGTGTAGTTCCTAGGTGGTTAAATATTTATTTGGTGACTAAAAATTCAGCTTCTTTTCCAGCCACGTACATGGTTTTGATCTTAGGATATATTTGTGCATCTCAAATCAGTGAGAATTAGAAATTCTCACAGAATTTTTAGCCATTGTATTTCTTATCACTGTGGCTAACTTGAAATATAGCATGACATACAAAATATAGGTGTGTAGTGATGCACTTTTGATAGCTTCTTGAATTAAAAGGTTGTTTGTATTCTTACCTCAAAGAGAGTTGCTTCACTTTGGGGAACTGTTAATTTATTTGCATAAAGGTGTTTATGATTAAAAATTGAAGAAATGCACTGTTTTGTTTTATAAAACCATGGCCATAGCTGTCAAAGTTCTTAACTTTCTTTGCAGTGTTTGAGAGAAGATTTCCCAGGGCATTGAAAGAAAAAGCAAGGAAAGAAAGCTTCCCTGGCTTTGCGATTCTTGCTCTCTTGGGCTTATAGTGAAGAACAGGTGTTGGCATGGTGTTGAAATTAATTTGAAATCATAAAAAAATATAATATAGCTCTTTGAGATAGCTAGGGCAAAATGACTTCACCACACGGCCATTAAATCTGCCTTCATCTGAGAAAATGCTGCTGTGTCCATCAGCTCTAGTTAACCTGGACAACTGAGGGATTATATCAATAATGAATGGCTGCCTTGGTTTTTGTAATGTAGATGAAGGTAAGATGTCCTGTCAGTACTGAAATTTGCATATCAGAATATTTCAATTCTCTTGTTCTTTAAAAGAAATAAATGGCTATGAATATTCATGGATCAATTAAAATATTAATACTGTACTGATGGTTCAGTTTTAAGGTCTCTAGCCATTCATAAAGAGTTTCCTTTAAACTTGATTAACAGTGGAGGGATACCTTAGCATACAGTATAATATGTTGACTTTTTGTCTCTGAAATGAAAAGGTAGAATGTAGTACCTGTCATGAGTAAATAATTTGCTTATTCATGAATGCATCATTTCTTTTGATAAGAAGATATTCTCTTTGAGTATAGACAAATTCATTGACATGTACAAATACATGTTATCTTTTGATGTTTATTATATAGTTGGGGTTTCATTACGTCTTTTCGGTTGATTTTTAACTTTCTAAATTTTTAATTGTGGTAATATATACATAAAATATACTATCTGGACCATTAAGTGCACAGTACAACATTCTTAAGTACACTCACATTGTCGAGCAGCCATCACCACTATCTCAAGAACTCTTTTCAACTTGCAAATTAAAATTCTTTATCTATTAAACATTATAATACCCCCTCTGCCCTTCTTCTATTCCCTAGTAGGTACCCTTTACTTTCTAACTCTGTGAATATGACTTATTTGATTCATATAATACATACGATGTTTTTTTTAGGGGGGGCTTGCTTCACTTAGTATAATGTTCTCAAAGTTCATCCATGCTGTAGCGTGTGTAGAATGGCCTTCCTTTTTAAGGCTGCCTAAAAATACCATTGTATATATGCATTGCATTTTGTTTACCCATTTATTTGTTGGTGAACATCTGGGTTGTTACAGCTTTTGGCTGTTATGATTATTGCTGTTCCATGAACATGTGTGTATAAATATCTCTTCAAGACTCTGCTTTCAATTATTTTGGATATATACTCAGAAGTGGAATTGCTGGATCATGTGATAATTTTATTTTTAACTTAAAAATATTTTAATTATGGGTACATACTTGTATATATCTATAGGATGCATGTGATATATTTATATAAACATCCAAGGTGTATTGATCAAATCAGAGTAATTAGGGTATCCCTTACCTCAGGAATTTCTCATTCCATTGTGTTAGGAACATTCTGATTCCATTCTTTTAATTGTTTTAAAGTATACCCTAATTATTGTTGATTATCGTCACTTTGTTGTGCTGTCAAATATTATTCATTTTATCTAACTATGTTTTGACATCCATTAACCATTTTCACTTCATCTCCTCCTCCCCACTGCTCTTCCAAACCTCTGGTGACCATCATTCTATTCTCTGGCTCTGTGAGATCAATTGATTTTATTTTTTAGTTTCCACACATGAATAAGAACATGTGACATTTGCCTTTCTGTGCGTGGTTTATTTCATTTAACATAATGTTCTCTAATTCCATCCCTTTTGTTGCAAATGGCACAGTGTCATTCTTTTTTATGGCTATATAATATTCCATTGTGAACAAATCTTGGCTATTATGAATAGTGCTGTAACAAACACAGAAGTGAAGATATCTTTTTGATATACTGAATTCTCCTTCTTTGGATATGTACCCAGCAATGTATAGCTGAGTCGTATGTATGGCAGTTCTATTTTTAGTTTTCTGAAGAACCTCCATACTGTTCTCCATAATGGTTGTACTAATTTATATTCCATCAACAGCATAAAAGAGTTCCCTTTTCTCCATGTTCCTGCCAGCATTCATTATTGCCTGTCTTCTTGATAAAAGCCATTTTTTACTGGAGTAAGACATCATCTCTCTGTAGTTTTGATTTGCATTTCTCTGATGACTAACAGTGTTGAACATTTTTTCACAAACCTGTTGACCATTAGTATGTCTTCTTTTGTAAAATGTCTATTGAGACCTTTTGCTTATTTTCAATTGGATTATTTAATATTTTCCTATTGCTAGAGATCCTTCTGTATTCTACTTATTAATCCCTTGGCAGATGAGTAGTTTGCAAATGTTTTCTGTCATTCTTTGGATTATCTCTTCCTTTGTTGATTGTTTGCATTGCTGTGAAGAAACTTTTTAGCTTGGTGTGATCCCATTTGTTCAATTTTGCTTTGGTTGCCTGTGCATTGGGTATGTTACTCAGAGTATCCTTGCCCAGACCAACGTCCTGAAGTGTTTCCCAATGTTTTCTTAGTTTCAGGTCTTAGGTTGAAATTTTAATGCATTTGATTTGATTTTGTATATGGAGAGAGTCAAGGACCTAATTTCCTTTTTCTGCATAAGGCTATTCAGTTTTCTTATTACTGTTCATTGAAGAGATTGTCATTTCCCCACTGTATGCTTTTATTGAAGGTAAGTTCCCTATAGGTGTGTGGATTTATTTCGGGGGTCTCTATTCTGTTCCACAGATATTAGGTATCTGGTTTTATGCCAGTAGCATAATGTTTTGATAACTATTGTTCTGTAGTATCGTTTGAATTTAGGTAATGTGATTCTTTCAGTTCTGTGCTTTTTGCTTATGATGGGTTTGGCTATTTTTGTCTTTTGTGCTTTCATATAAACTTTAGGATTTTTTTTCCCCCCTATTTCTTTGAAGACTATCATTGGTATTTTGATAGGGATTGCACTGAATTTGTAGATTGCTTTGGGTACTATGGGCATTTCACAATATTGATTCTTCCAGTCCACAAGCATGTAGTATCTTTTCCTTTTTTGTATGTTTCTTCCTTTTTTTGTTCTATTTCATTCCTCAATATTTTATAGTTTTTGTTATAGAGATCTTTCACTTCTTTGGCTTATTTGTAGCTATAATAAATAGAATTACTTTCTAACTTTCTTTTTCACATTGTTTATTATTGATATATAAGAATGCTACTTATTAGAGTGTGTTAATTTTATGTCCTACAACTTTACTGAATTTGTTTATCAGTTCTAATAGTTTTTGTGTGTGTGTGTGAGTGTGTGTGTGTGTGTGTGAATTAGTTAGGTTTCTCTGGATATAAGAGCAAACTATCTGTAAACCAGGATAATTTTATCCTGCTTTTTTTCCCATCTTGGATACCCTTTATCTCTTTCTCTTGTTCCATTGCTCTAACTATAAGTTCTAGCATTATGTTGAGTAACAGTGGTGAAAGTGGAGATCCTTGTCTCATTAGAGTTCTTACAAGAAAGATTTTTAGTTTTTTCCCATTCTGTGTGAAACCAGCTGTGAGTGTGTTACATATGGCTTTTATTGTTTTGAGGTACATTTCTTGTATACTCAGTTTTTTGAGAATTTTTATCATGAAGCAGTGTTGAAGTTTATCAAATGCTAGTTCAGCACCTATTTTCAATTCTTTGTAGAGCCTTTATGCTGTTTTTCATACAGCTGCACTAGTTTACCTTTCCTTAAGTAGTGTACGTGGGTTCTTCACAACCTAGCCAACAATGGTAATTATTTAACATAGAGATTTTAAGTCGTAGAAGTTGCATATTCTTACAGTAGAGATTTGCAGGATGCAGAAAGATGTAAAGTAAACTCGAAAATCCTTCTTCACTCTCCTTTGCCTCCTAACACATTGATTAATATTGACTTAATCAAGTCCCAGATGATGTTTCAAATTCCTCTGAAAACCTTCTTCAGGAAGCTTTTGAAACTACGTCTTCCCACATACACTGTGGATAATTGTCCCCACTTTCATGCTCTTCCTTTAAGGTACTTCTTAGTGTTTTAGAGTTACTTCTAGTGTTTTAACTTCAGTCAGTGAATGCTAGTGAGTGTTGATTTGTATTAACCACATTTTTTTTTTTCTTTGTGGTGCCAGTGGTGCCTAAGGCAGAATGCCTGGCAAGTCACAGGTGTTCAAAATAGATATGATAAATAAATAACACATCTACAGTCTGGGAGGGACTTTTTAGAAGGTACCCCTGCCTCCTTTCTGGATTCTCTGTAGACAGTCTCAGCCCTATGTTGCTCCACACATGCATTCCTCTATTGTATCTGCTGGAAGGCAGACACTGGACCTATAAATACTGTTTCAATATTTAATGCTGCTTTGGATACAGGATCAGGGAATGTTTGGACCCACCAATTTTTCTCTGAGTTGTTAAGACTGGCTCAGAGTTATGGAGATTTAAAGGTAGATGGAAGGTATGAAATAATCAAGTGCAAACTTTATTTTATGGATGAGGAGATTAATTTATTCTAATATTTTTACAGTTGTTTGTTAAGAACTGCACTTTTAAACAAGTGCTCTTTATTTTGCAAAGCCTAGTTGTTCAATGTTTCTATAGTATAGAAGTGTAAATGTTTCAGAAGCCTTCTTTTGTAAGACAAAAGAGACTGCTTCACTACCAGGATTTTTTGAACATATTTAATCAAATAGAATTAACCTAATTACATTTCAATTGTCCTTATGTGGTCAAAATTCCTTTACTTTTAAAATTTTGATTAAATGATATGTAAATGAAAGTTTTACTTTATGTCACTTATAGGTATAAAACTTACTTAGATGCCTTGCCCTTTTAGTGTAAATGTGAGTAATGATCACAGTGCTGGTGATTAAACATTAAAAATTCAGGAAATGTGCTTAAAAGGCAGTAAAAATAAAGCACAGGACCAGGGTGGCCCTATTTCTCAATTAATCAGAAAATTTTCTAAATAATAATTACATGTTAGCAGAAGAAAGTGGCTGGAGGTGGTAACTCATAGCTGTGATCCCAGAACTTTGGGAGGCTTAGGTGGAAGCAGTGCTTGACATCAAGAGTTTGAAACCAGCCTGAGCTACATAGCAAGACTCCTATCTCTACTAAAAATAAGAAAACTACAGGGTGTGGTAGTATGCACATGTATTCCTAAGCAACTCAGGAACCTGAGGCAAGAGGATGTCTTGAGCCCAGGAATTCAAGGCTGCAGTGAGCTATGATCACACCACTGAACTCCAGCCTAGGGTAACAGAGAGAGAGAAACCATGTCTGAAAAGAAAAGAGGAAAAGGTAAAAGCAGTGGAATGTAAAGAATTACAAAAGAGTTCATGGATTTTTTTTTAAGTTTCATTCTTGCAGGTAAGTGGAATCCTTAAAAAAAAATAACAGTATATGGGGCAGCACCTGTGGCTCAAAGGAGTAGGGTGCTGGAGGTGGCGGGTTCAAACCCAGCCCCGGCCAAAAACTGCAAAAAACAAACAACAGCAACAACAAAAAACAGTATATATACATAAGTTAAGAAATATGGGCATTTCTTATTTTTTAGTGTTTTAACAGCTTTATTGAGACATAATTTACATACCATGTAAGTCACACATTTAAAGTGTATAACCTGTCAGTGGTTTCATTGTATTCACAGATCTGTGTGGTTATCACACCAGCCTAATTTTAGAATAAGGTATTTTCCATTTATAGTGGTTTATTTTCCCTTCTGTTCTCCACATTCTTACCAAGACTTTACTTTTATTTATTTTTAGACAAGTCTCACTCTGTTGCCCAGGCTAGAGTGTCCTAGTGTCATCCTAGCTCACAGCAGCCTCACACTTCTGGGTTTAAGGAATCCTCCTGCCTCAGCCTCCCTAAGAGGTAGGACTATTGGTGCCCACCAAGATGCCCAGCTAAGTTTTCTGTTTTTCAGTAAAAACTGGGTCCTGTTCTTGTTCAGACTGGTCTTGAACTCCTGCGCTCAAGCAATTCTCCAGCTGAAGCCTCCCAGAGGGTTGAGATCAGAGCCCTGAGTCAGGGCGTCCAGCTCCCTGTATTCTTCCTTATTTACATTTGATTCCTTTGAGATTTTTTTCTACTTTTTTTTGGTTTTAGCAACCACACCACATTTTCAGTCATTTATAAAACAGTAATCCTACACTTCAACTTGTTTTTCTCAGATTTTCCCTCGCGGAGTGTGCTGTTTTATTTATTCATTCAACTTTTATTGAGGGCCAGTTGTGTGCTGGGCATTGACAAATGTTGGTTTATTTGGAAAGATAGACTTGTAAACTAGTAGTGATGACAATCTAGGGACTTAATGCTTGTATGGCTTTAATGTTCAGGATGCTATGAGAAGATAGAGGGAAAGGCGCTAGAGTAGTGCCAGGAAGATTTTGTGGAAAGGAATCTTGAGCTGAATCTCACAGAGTGAGTACGAGTTAACCGATGATACAAAATAGAGATTGCCAGGTAAAGGCATCACCATAAACAAAGTTTCAAAGATTTGAGATAGCCTATTGCCTCAGAGGAAGGTTAGTTTATTCAACATTATGTCTGTGAGAGAAAAAGTGAGAGGTGAAGCTGGAGGGAGGGAGAGGGAAAGGCCTAATTTTGAAAGGTCTTGGATACCATACTATGGGATATCACCATTATCCTGAAGGTAGTAATGGCCTGTGAAAGATTTTAAGTGGAGGAAGAAACGATAAAGCTGATGAAGAGTTTTAAGCGAAGGATTGGTATGGGCAGATTTTAGCAAGACTTATAAGGAGACATTTGGAAAGCTATGGCAAGGAGACAGGATGCCGAGTTATGAGGTTATTGTAGATGCTTCAATTAGAGATAATGAAGTGCGGCCATTTCTGGGACAATGGTGACTGATTGCATGGGGGAACAAAAGTGGTTATGTCATCAATAAATTGGTGCTTGTCCCTGAATCTGAACAAAGAATGAGGACATGCTGTTTGACGAAAAGGAAAAAGAAGTTTAATTAATTTGCTGGCAGATGAGGAGGATGTCAGACTCTCATCTTAAAGTACTATCATCCTATCTATATGCAGAAATACAGAGCTTTTAATAGGAGCGTTCAGCTTCAGGCTATTGTTGTTTACCTATAACATCTCCAGTGAAGATAATTTCATGTCTTCTGCTGAAATAATTCCATTCAGCCATCTCCTGTGGTACAAAAAACCAAGAATACTCCCTTGCCTCTTTGATTACTGGCCTGGGGAAGGGACGCAAGTTTTTATTCTCCAAAAAAAAAAAAAAAAAAAAAGGTGTGTTTTTTAAAGGGACAACTCAGAAAACATTTTACCCTTTTTCAGGGAGTTACTACTTTATATTAATAGTTATGAAGGACATGGAGGAAGGAGTATGAGATGCCTATGGCTCAGGAATCCAGGTATTAGTGAAGGTCCAGCTTTGGTGGAAGAAGGGCAGGATATCAAGAAGAGGCGCTCAATTTGGACATTTAACTTTGAAAGGTATGAGATACTCAGGTTTAATCTGGAGTTCGGCAGAATGGTTTGGGTGACACGTGGATTTGAGTACCATTATGATTCAGATGGGAGTTGATAGAGGAGGTAGAATTCCTCACTCACCACCAGAAGAGATCAGCTCATGGTTAAGGTAGATTAATAAGAGGAAGGTATTTGCAGTATGAGAATCACAGAGTGATTACCCTGGCAGAGGTGGGGAGCAGGTGGGCTTCTGGATCCTTGAGTGCAGCTTTTTGAGTGAATTTAGATTTTATAGAACAAATTCTTTTAATGAAGAAATTGGCTCTGTGAAGTTTGGATTCTGTACAGAGGTCCTACCCCATGATCTGAAAGGCCCCATGAGGCTTTGAGGGTGGAAGTTCCCCACCCCTGAAGGAGGGGGAGATGAGGAGTAGAGGTAATTCTGTTTAAGGGCAACAAATGGTGCTATGGTAGATAAATGGATGGAGGAAACAGATTGACATGTAAATGATTCTTTGTAAGTTAAATTAACCTCAGAGACAGGTATTATATTTGAAAGATCTGGACCAGATCTGGTTACATCCTTTATCTTCTTTTATGCAATACATTGAATTAACAGGGAGAGAAAGGGAAGTTAATTATTTCATTGTTCTTTTAATTGGTCAGTTCTGTTTATGCAGATAGAAAGAGAGCCCCTCTAATGCATTTTGATTTTGAATGGCTTTTAATTCAGTATTATTCTTTATACCTAGGAGTCATATCTTGGGGTAAAATTTTCTGAGTTCTTTCAATACTATGATTGTGTATTGATCAGAGAAAGAGTAAGGGGGGCACAGACTTGAGAACAGAACCTTGGAGACTTGAGCACATGAGGGATAGTGAAGTCACATCATCATTACCTCCAAATCGTTTTCTTCCTGTTCTCTCGTGATAGCAGCATTCTCAATATAGTTGAAACCAATATTGGGAGTTCTCTTTGACAATTATCTTTACCTAATCTGTCATAAAGTTCTTTTTCTCTTCTATTTTATATATCTTAGAAATCTGTACTTTCTCGATTTTTCACTTGTATTACTAATTTTTACACCATTGATTTTAATCTGTTGGAGTTTTTTCTTAATATATATTTTTTTTGTCTCTAGATTTTTCTCTCAGACTTTTGTCTAATTAATATATCAGAGTTCTATGTAAGATTTCTGATGACAAAGAAGAGTTCTGTTTTTTTATAGTTTGAAAGCATTCATTTATAAAAATACAGATTCTTGGATTCTTCACCCTTTGGAGTCTCTTTCATATGTCTTTTTGAGCATAAATTTCAGCATAAATTTTAGTCTGCTGCCATTCACTGACATTCATTCCTGCTAAATTTTCATGTCTGCCTTTCTTTGATGCTGTTACCTTCTTCACTCCTCATTCGTGCAAAGGTCATACTCAATAATTCAACTCTCATTTCCTCTTTGAAGAAGAGGAATTGTGGTATTGCATAAAGCTTTGTACAAATCCTTGTGGGGCTACATATTATCTGTGTAACTTCAGACAATTTTCTCAAGTTAAAGTTCTTTATTTGTAAAATAGACCATGGTGTGGGTTAAATTAATAAAGTGAAGTATGTAGCATCATAGTTACTTTTTCTGATTTTTGTCCTTTTAATTCTTCTTATTTGTTCATTTAACAAGTATTTATTAATACTTTGGCATTATTTTGAGCAGTGGGACTATAGCAGTGAAAGACACAGACAACACTGACTGCCATTTTAGAGCTTAGAAGAAGGGGTAATGTTAGGGGCTTGTACAATGGGCTGAGAAACAGTTCTGAACTTAAAGATTAAGGTAGGTTATGAAACAAGAAGCTTATTCTACTTCCTAAGGAAAGAAAGGGTACTGCATGAAAAGAAGAAATGCTGGCCACCAGGATGAGTGTGTGTGCTTTTGGGGGGTTTAGAGAACAAAGCAGTTGTAATGAAGTGATAATGAAAGGTGGTTGTTTTTCAGAGCATTTGTTGATGTGAAATGATAAAGGAAGGTTCCCCCCCCCACACACACACACACACAGCAGTTGTGTTCTGTTTGTTGAGCTGGCCTTACCTAACTTCTTGGAATACTGTTTGGCAGATGTTGAGGGGCTGAATGCCCTATTTCATTTTTTGGTACTCTTCTGACTATGTAAAAAAGGTCTTAAAAAATAAAAAACTCAAGCCACAGGTGGTCAAACAAGAGGCAAGCACACTGTTGTATGCAGCAATGTTTTATGTTAGATGATTTACTAGCAATGCTATCCTTTCAGATAGATGGTAAAGTATTGTTTTAAAGATGATAGATGCTATGAAGAAAAATTAAAAGAGCAAAAGAAAACATCTTAAGAGGGAAGGTGTACATTTTAGATAAATTGGATGGGGATGGCCTTTCTGAAAAGTTTTCTCTCCAAAAATTTGGAAATATGTGACATACTCTTCCTATTCAGAGACATGCTGTTGTTTTTCTAGAGTTAACATATTTCATAGCTTTGCTCTTAGCTTTGTTATGGGCTCTTTGTATTCCTCACCTCATTTTTATTGCAGTGAAAATACATCATGCTGATTAGGAATTGGCACAACATCAAAATATAATGGTTAATGGTGGAAAAGGTAAGACCTTCATGTCTAAAAGGAGATTAGTTCAATTATATGAAAGTTAGATATTTAATACTTGTTTCATCTGATTTTTATTACTCTAGAATTTTAGGATTGCTAAATGAAAAAAGAATAAAGACTAGTTTCGTCTATCAGGCATTGTTAATTACTCATTGAAGGTTTTGTCTCATAATTAGTCTCATAATTAAAACAGCATTTATGGTGAGAAACTGAATTTAAAACTAAAGCTCTGGTACTCAGAGTGAAACTGAACTGAACTGGCCTTGGAAAGGTGCACAGTCAGTGGCCAACTTTATTCACATCATTTGTCTTTTTAAAAAGGTGTTTGCATGTTGAACTGAACAAGAATCAAGTAAAATGCCCAAGTTATAGCACCATTGTTTGAACAGAGCAATCAGATGGCTTGAATATATAATTAACAGTTAAATTTGTCATCCAGATTTTTTATTTTTTATTTTTTTAGCTTCCAGCCTACCAGAGAGGAAGTTGGAAGCAGATCTCAGGATAGTTTCAGATGTGAAGCTATCATTTCTGGTTCACTTTTTTCAAAAGAAAAGTCCTGAAAAGAGTTAAATTTCTTGTCAACAATGATATGAAAGCTGTATTGTTGCTATTGGTTTTGTTTAGAACTTTATAAAAAAAAAAAAAAAAGAATCCACCAAACACTACACTTTGATTAGTTCTAGCATCCCCCCCCCCCCCCCCCTTAGGGGAGACTGTAGACTGTAATTTCATCACAGAAAAAGTGGTGGCTGAGCACTAACCAAAGTTTGAGTTTGTTTTTCCCTTGGGGATTTGACATTTTCTGTTTCCTGACATTTTTACCATTGTTAGACATACTTCTTTGTGCTCTTGCCCTATATTCATCCCTTAAGGGAAATAGTGTATTTTATCTACTGGAAGGCCTTCTGTTTTGGACAAGCCATTTAATTGCTCAAATAAATCCAACTATGGTGTAATAGACCAATCATTAGGACCTGGGCCATGTGGCAGCATTTAGATTCATGAGGCCTGGATTCTCAGTTCATGCAACAAAAAGAAATTAAATACTCTGGACAAAAAATTGAATGATTTCTCCTATACACCCCAGCCATTATCACCTCGCCCACTAGAAGTATTAAGTAGTATCCTAAAGGCAGACAAAATGCTATTTGTTTCATTATGGTTTTCTATTTGGCAGTTAATAATTTACTTGCTTTTAACAAATTTCTTTTTTGCTTTTATTCTTTATCTTTATAAAATCAGCTGTCCAAATGAAAGGGAAATGTAGACCTGCCACTTTTTTGCCCCTTCTCAGCTCTTTTGATATAATTCTACTTGAATAATTAAATTTGTGTGTGCATCATATTTTCTGGCAATAGTGGCTGTTTTTCTTCATTCTTAATCCTGAATGTTTGTGCAAAAAATATGCCTCTGTAACATGCTGATATGAATTTGTTGAGGAGACTATGTCTAAAAAAAGTGAATTTTCTCAGGTGTGTACTAATGGACAGAATAGGCATTTCAGCAGGTTAAAAAGTAACAGTTGAGTTTAGGGGGCTGAATGAATGTAGATTGGGGAATCCATTTATGTTTTTTCATTTGCTCTGTGCTATGGTGATAAGGTGGACACAGGTGGACAGACATGGGGGAGTGGTGTGTATTAGGGTTCTGAGAGTGTGCTTTAACTCTGTGCTAAATAGTTTTTTGTATTTTTCCCACTCAAAACTCTAGAATTCACCTCCTGGGATTAGTCTCTGGACAAAGAAAAGTATGGGAAGATCTGGACTTGAGTTATTTGAGGATATATAGAAGACATTTCCTATGGTCACTGTAGTACATGCAGGAATCTTTATGTCAAGGATTATCTGGAGAGGCCTTTGAAGATCCATCCAGTAACTAAACAGTAGAGATTTCTATAATTCACCAGTAACTAAACTGATAGGGGTTTATCGAAACTTAAACCTTCAAAAAATTAGGCAGGTTTTTGTTTTGGTCTCAGTAATTTTTCTCAGTTGTCAATCATTGCAAAGTGTAGAGAGAAAAAGTGCTCTGAACAGTCATCACTTATGTGTGGTGTAAGTCCGGTAGTGCCTTTGTTTTGTTTCATGTTGTTTTTACAAGTGCGACGGGAATGAATCACATATTGGCAAGGAGAGACATGTGAAGGCAAGATTGGAGGTGCTGCTTTATTGGCCTGGCTGTAGACGCTGGCATTTTTTTTATTAGTTCTTGTGACCTCCTGTTTACTCTCTGAAGTTAACTGTGGTAATCCTTACCCACAGGTGTAACCTTCAGAACCTGACACAAGCTAGCTGTTACTGAAATCTTTAAGCCATAGGCCTTCTTGCCCCCTGAATCACTAATTCACATGTAATTATAAAATGGGAATCAGTTCCTCTTTGGGAGTCTGGATTAAGAAGAATAGCTAATGAAGTTCAATTGTCAGAGCTACATGGTAGATAATCATAGAAGATCTTTATGGATGAAAGTGTGTGAATTATAGAAATCTCTCCTGATTCTAAATTCTTCAATTCTGTTTCCCACACATTGAAAGGCTTGAAAAGACAATCCTTGACTTCCATTGTCATAACTCCTGTACCTCACTTTCATCTTGAAAGGGTGTTTCTATAATAGATGAGCAAGCATGATTTGAGTAAATACAATATAGAACATTCTTAAGAATAATATACAAAATAATTTATTAAGCAAACAGAAGCAGACCAGTTTTATGTTTTATTCTGATTCAATATTAAATGAGAATAAATGCATTTTCATTGTGTATGAGAACAACACACATTTCATGTGGAAACATAGGATATAAAAATGTAATAATTTTTAAAAAATGTTTCTATCAATAATATAAATGCTTGTGATGCCTAACTGTACATTAGATGAAAATAAGTCATTCTCTTCCAATAGGTAGAATTGGGCACAGAAATTAAGAAGCCAAAAATAGTCATATTGAACATTCTGGATATGACTGAGGCCAACTCTCTCAACCTGAACGGAGTGAGGGTTCTCAGAATCTAAGAATTGTCAGTCCCTTAATTGGGAGCCAGTTTGATGCAGACTATCTGTTGGTTACCTCTAACTCATAAAAGGAGTGGTCTGTGAGTCTTTGTAGATTGGAGAGATGAATGTTAAAATCTTAAGTGGAGGAAGATAAAATCTGGCTATCAGAGACAGAGTAGAAAAATAATGGAAAATATTTCCATTTGAAGATCTTTCTCCCTTTCCCTTAACAAATACTATTGAGCTCCTACCATGTAGTAGACATGGTTTTAGGCATGGGGAATTGGTAGTGAGCAGAGCAGACAAGGCCTCTGCTTTCATGGAGCTTTCATTTGTTATGGAGAGTGGGGAGACAAGAAATAAATAAACAGATCTGGTTATGGAAAGTGATGGGCACAGGCATGAGTTGCTATTTCAGATGAAAGGGTCAGGGAGGGAGGCCTCTCTGATATGGGGTGACATTTGAGCGGGAACTGAAGGAAGTCAAAGAACTGTGCAAGTCTTAGGGTTAAGGTGGAGGAGTAGCAGGGAATGGGTGTAGATAGAGTAGTGTGGGCAGTGGGGAGATTGGGGAAATGAGATGCGAGAGAAAGGCAGGGTAGGAGGACTGAACCAAGTAGAATGTGCAGAAGCGTCCAGAGAATGAAGACAGGGTGGTGTCCTGGAGTCCAAGAGGAGGAAAGTGATCAACTGTTTTTGTCAAATGCTGCAAACACTTGGTCATACCTTATTCCACATCCAGAAAGCCTATTTCTACCTTTCCTCTGCTCTTTGGCCCTTTGTCTGAGGCCCTTAGTTTCTGTGATTATCCTGCTTTTCTTGTAGGAACTTGTCTTAAGACTTTTCCCCACAAATGTCAATTTTGCTAACTTTTAGGTTACCATCTCTCTTACAGGATAAACTAGTTTTGTTGTGTGTATTTGTTTGTGTGTGTGTGTGTCAAAAAAAAAAACAAAAAACATTTCTTAGCTCTTTCTATGTGTCAGGCCTGGTGCCAAGTGCTCTATATACATGATTTCATTTAATCCTTGGTGAAACCTTATGATATATAACTACCGTTATTCCTGTTGTATTCATATTGAAAGTGATTGAGATGTTAAAAAATTGGCGCAAGGTCACATAGTCAGTGGCAGAGCTGTTTTTTGGATGTTGGTCTTTCTAATTCTAATCCCATACTCCTCAAGATAAGAAATTTCTCCCTATGTCTCCATTGTCTTCTGCTTGCCAAACCCCTGTACTCTTAGATTTTTCCTAAGGAATTGATGAGGTCTCCCACAATTATTTACCCACCATACCTTTGTCCTCTCTGGATTCTTACAACTTGAAGCCCAGATTCTGATATTTCCATCTGCCTGTGTTTGTCCCAGTTGACTAGATGTGTCTCCCAAGGAGCCTCTACCTCCCGCCCCCACCACTGGCTTTGTTCCTCTTGCCCCCACTGTACACTCTCCATCCTGTGTTTTCTGTCTGGGCAGTTTTTTTCATGTGCCCTTCCTCTGTGTCATTTCTCTCTCCCGTTCGACAGCCCAGGGTGTTCCATTTGTTTGGTATCCCAATCCTTCGCTTAAGCTAGATTCCTTTCTTGTTAGTAGTAGAAATGCCATTTGATTATTTTAGTTGACACTGAGAAAAGAAAATGTTGCGTGCGTTTCTGCATCTTTTGTGAGAGTTTTGGCCATTTTCTTATGTTGCCTAATGTGCTGCCCCATTTTGGAGAAAGGACAAGGATAGGCTATCCTCGTTTTAAAAATAGGGGAAATATGCTACGAATAGTTCATATTTGTAAAATGAATTCATAGTAGAAATATTTAAAATTAGGAATTTCCTGCTTTTAAGTCCCATTCTTTATGATAGATCCCTTTTTTCTATAACTCAGGTATATAAATATATTTTATAATTGTCAGTTTGTTAGGTTTTGGAGTTTGGTGAAGAGATAGGATTTTTCTGTGGAGAAATTCACCCTTCCATCCATTACATTGGCTCCCTGAATAAGCATAAGATGTTTCTCAGGTATGGGGAGCTTCAGGCATGGTAGGGAGGGCGTCAGCTTTGTGTTCCTGCTCTTCTCACAGTTCTTCCCTGTCCTAAGTGCCAACTGCATCTTCACATTGCCTCCAAGATGGACATTAGTGTGCCCAGCCTCACAGCTTTCACTGCTGTGATGCCCACGCAAGACCTTTAAAGGCAACAAAGGCCCACTTTTTCTTTGACTCTCCTATATAAAGCAAGTGAACCTTTGCCAAAGGGTCCCCACATCGCATTAGCCTGAATTATAGACACCTGCTTAAATCCACCTATGGCAAGAGCATCAGGAACAGCCTCTAATGAACCATGCTGCTGCTCAAAAGAACAAAATTAGGGTTCCTTTGAGAGGAAGAATTTTGGAGAGTATGAATTTAATTCAGCAGCCACATTTTCAGTTATGTTTGTTTCCTTCAACATACCCACAATATCCCCTCACCCAGCTAGATCATCCGGATCAAGTTTGGTGAATAGTACAGTGTTAACTGATGGCACTAGAGCACCCATTTAATCAGTATGGATTAAGGTCTGCTCGGCAAAGACCTAAAATAACAATGGTCCCTCGGTGCCTGTGGCTCAAGGACCAGGACACTGGGCCCATATACTGGAGGTGGTGGGTTCAAACCCGGCCCCAGCCAAAAACTGCAAAATAATGATAACAACAACAACAATAACAACAGCAGCAGCAACCCCTCGAAGGAAGATGTTTCCTCCTCTTACTTACAAGTCAAATTATAGTTGGAGCTGATGTGATGACTTTGTTCTACGGAATCCTTGGAATGGCTCCTTCCAACTCATTCTGCAGCTGAATGATGGTCCAAAATGGTGGGCATTGCAGCTACTGAACGGAGAAAGGGACAGAGCAGAAAGGAGACAGGAGGCTATTTTTTCAGGAAGGTTCTAAAAAGCTACCACACAACACTGTGCTTATATCTCACAGGTCAAAACTTACAGTCATACCTAATGGCAAGGGAGGGCCAGGAATGTACTCTTAATTCTAAGATGCTTAACTGATAATCAGGGAAGAGTGATTATTGGCTATAACTAAAATCTCTGCTGTCCTCTCCCAAAATAATCACCTAAGTTAATTATGTTAGTGAACAGATGATCGATTACTTAGTATTTGGACTTTGTTTATCTCCATTTGTTCTCTTGAAAACTGTGCCAATATCAGCAGAATGATATCTGATGTTCTAGGGGCTGCAGAACTTAGTAGCTATGTCTGTTCTTCTGGAATAGTCCCTGCAAGTTACATGAGGGTATTGAGGTCATGAAATGTGGCTGATGCAACTGAAAAACATAATTTTTAATTAATTTTAAATTAAAAAACTGATATTTGATTCTGTTATTGGAAATTTTTAATTATGTCTGGAATAACTTAGGTGTGTGACTCTACCTCTGCAACTGTAATTTTTATGAAACCTAAATACAGATCAAGTATTTCTGATAAACATCTAATGCCAAAATTGAGATGTACTCTAATTATAAAGTACAAATTGGATTTCAAAAATGGAACGAGTAAAATAATATAAAATGTCTTAAATTTTTAATGTGACTATGTGTTTAAATGGTATTTTGGCTATAAAGGTTACATAAAAATATTAATAAAATTAATTTCACCTGTTTCATTTTAGTTTTTTTAATTTGGCTACTGGAAAATTCAAAATTACATATGTGACTTGCCTGAGATTTCCATTGGTTAGCACTGTTATAAAGCCTCATTTCTCCACCGAGGATGTTACGTGCAAATCAAGAGACTTCTTAAAGGTCTCCTGATGTCACAGGAAGCAGAAATTTCCAAGATGAGTACAGTACTTTATAGTCCTGTCTTTATTTCTTTCACGTTGGCATAATCCTTTTCTCAGGCTTCCTCTTCCCTGAAATGAGACTTGTCTAACGGCTGTTGAAGGCAAGGTGACCATACGGTGTCATCTGCATGGGGCGTGCTTCATTGAATGTGGTGTACCAGTGACGCTTTGATACTTCTCCAGCCTTTCTGACATTAATTTCCATATATAATGTGGACTGTTTCTGGACATTAGTTGTTTCTAAGATGATGGATAGGAACAGACTAAATCTTTTTCTTGAAATTGCATGGAGTATATTGTGTCCAACACGTACCATTTGTTTGTTGTTTCATTTATTTTGATATCTGATGAAATAGAGGGAAAGTGGTATGAATCTTGGTCCACAAACTCATGTCCATTTTGGCATTATTACCCCTACATGTCACATTACCAGTTAACTATAGAAACAGCTGGGGGGGGGGGTGTGGTAAAGTGCTCCACCGTTGGGCATCTTGGTTTTCTTTGTTTGGTTTAAACCATTGAACAGCTGAGGGGGTGTGTGTGGTAAAGTGCTCCACCGTTGGGCATCTTGGTTTTCTTTGTTTGGTTTAAACCATTAAACAGCTGAGGGGGGAGTGTGGTAAAGTGCTCCACCGTTGGGCATCTTGGTTTTCTTTGTTTGGTTTAAACCATTGAACAGCTGAGGGTGTATGTGTGTGGTAAAGTGCTCCACCGTTTGGCATCTTGGTTTTCTTTGTTTGGTTTAAACCATTGAACAGCTGAGGGTGTATGTGTGTGGTAAAGTGCTCCACCATTGGGCATCTTGGTTTTGTTTGTTTGGTTTAAAC